>WTSP01000164.1:0-10735 GCA_025331215.1 Actenoides lindsayi | reverse complement strand
CCTTTCCTTTCCTTTCCTTTCCTTTCCTTTCCTTTCCTTTCCTTTCCTTTCCTTTCCTTTCCTTTCCTTTCCTTCCCCCCCCCCTTTTTTTTGTTTTTTTTTAAGTTTTATAATATTGAAATAATATTTTGCCTGTCCAAATGGATTACTGCAACTATTTGTCTTTTGGATATGTAGGAGGTGATGCTTGGAAAATCTCAATAGCAGGTGGTCTGAATTGCTTAAAGTTCTCTTGAACATAAATGCAATGACTGCCAAGTTACATAGTCTGAGTATGATGATTAACCATTATTATTCTGTACCTTGTTGGTCATTTATACCATTCATACTACTTAAATTAATCCTATTTATATTTCCTTCTCAGTGCTTTATTGCAAGTAATTTCCTAATGTACAGTGGTTCCCCAAGTTGACTATTCAGTTCCCTTGAAAACAAAAGTCAACATTACTATTTCTGATATTGATATCCATTTTCTATCATAAGCTTCTTCTGGCACAATAATCCACATTACCCCTCTGCTTATAAGCACCAGATAAACTGAATTTGTGTATAATTTGTCCTGCTCATCTCAGCAGCTCTCTTTTTTGCCAGGCTTGTGTCGGTGGTGAGTAGAAGCCAAGGATCATAATAAATCCCTCTTTTTATCACAGTAAAAGTTTAACAAATGCAGCATCACCTTCAGTATGAACTTGTGAAGTGAAAGTCCAGGTGAGAGAAACATTGAGAATTTCCCTAAGAATATGATTTAAAACAATATTTGAGATCTGAATATAACAGCAATGAATATATTTGAACCAAGAGCAGGCACATTAAAAAGGATCCCAGGCCCAGGCTGCAGCTAACTACCTCAATAAGGCTACAGGTAATAACAAATATTTAACTGGTATCTGCAGAACAATGCATGCTTATCATCAAGAATGGAGTGTTGTTGGGGTTTTTTTGTGTTGAAAATCTTCAGGGAAAAGATTGGACAATATTGTGTTAACTGTTTCTGGGTTTAAAATTACATAAATTATTTCTAAATGTGACTCTACTAATAAAAGTAAGGAATTGTAAGTTTTTCACCTATTGTCAATGTGCATAAAGTCCCTTGAGGATCTGTCATCCATTTACCATTTAGCTCACGTGACATGACAGAGTATCTTTCAGAAAAATATTGCATCATTTGCTTATGTTTGTCACATCTTTGGCACCCACAGCTTCCAGAATAAATGACCTGTTGTGGAAGCACTAAATTTTAATCTAGTATATGCCAAAGTCCTTTGTGTTTCCTATCTAGTCTTCTTTGGTTGTCAGTCACTGCTGTGTACTTTACTGGCAGAGCCAAGTGCCATAGCTCAGGCTTTGTAATGCTCAGCATCATGAGCTTGAAGGATCTCTTTTGGATTCATGCCATCAAAGCTTATCATAAGCACAAAAAACCTGCTGAGCCTCACATCACGGGTGGAATACACAATTGGCCTTGACTCATGTTCTTTCACAGCTATCTCATATAATGTTAATGTGGCTTTTACCTTGCTCTGTGAATTGAAACTTTATCATCTTTCACTGCAGATGGAATCATGGAATAAGAAAGACACTACAGTGGTATGTGTGTGCCAGCTGGCAGGGTTTGATCTTCAAAGGACACACAATGTAGCTGAAAACCACCTCCATAACCACTCTGCTTCCCGAAACATGACCTACCAAAACCTCTTTCCAGCCTCTCTTGTTCAGACTGAGTTACAAACCAGTGTGTCTCATGGCTTTGTTCCAGAGTTGGCATTTCATTACTGATTTCAAGGAAGGAAGAAGCAAATAACTTGTGGTCTGAACTTCTTCAGAAATACTACCTATCTTTAGCCTCTGCCTTTCTCAATCTCTGGAGGCCCATGAGTGAATTATTTGTGCTATGTTACAGTAAAAAGTCCTAACAAATATAATCTTGTATTACTTTTTTGTTTTGTTAAATCATGATAATGAAAGCTTAGGTTAAAATAAAAAATTAATTAACAAAAAAAAAAAAAAATTCCACAATTTTACCTTCGTGTACAGGTAAGATGATACAATCTTTAATTACATGACTGACCTCTTTTGTGCTTTATTTCTTTAACATTAGGCCCTTTCTTTAATCAATACATAGGATGAATGTTTCTTTCTTTATGGGTCACAACTAATCAATGTCCTTTTCTGTCCTCTAATTGAATTCTTGCCTTATTTACAGCACAACCTTTAAGTCTTGCACTGAATAAAAATTATATATTTCCTTATGTACCTTACTAAAAGAGTAATTATCATATCACAGAGATAATAGATTATTTTCTTGTTTGTCTCATGAAGGCACACAGTCTTTGTGTTGCCATTTGCAGATGGAAGATTAAAGAATGAAAGCTAAGTCTCAAACTATTAAAAGTCTCCATTGAGATTCCATTCCCAGTTGTTCCCATCATTTATCCCTAGATCTGTCTGATTCTTCAGGGTATTCATAGCTTTATAACTCATATTACCACTCACTTCAGTTACAGGAATGAGGTTTTAGAAGTTGCCATGTATCACAGAACGTGTCTAAAAAAGGATGAGGGCACGGTCATTTCTGAGTATCAGTGAAAAGTTTGATAAAAGTTTCATACATTTATATCTAAAAGTCTGATACATTATTCTAGCATTACTGGCAAATAGAAATAGATTTTCATTTTCTTCAATGTGTTTTGTGATCAAACTTGTAGACCATTTTTTATGTGATTCCCTGTCTCATTTTGCTATTGGACTTGTGAATATATCTTTCCAGTTTGTTAATTTAAAAGATTTTTAAAAAGTCTTTAAAAAAAAGCAACAGAAGACTTTCCATTTCTTTCAGGAATAAGGTTTAAAGGTTTTATGGTAACATGGAAATTGAAAAGTTAGAACATATTGTTTTTACTTTTCCATTTTCTTTAAAAAGTAAAAAGATAATTTTTTTTCTAAGAGAAGCTTTCATGTTGTTTTAATCTATTAATGTATGAATATTTTTTTTAAATAGTTCTTTTTTGGGGGAAATTGTGTTGGAAATAATAGTGTATTGAAGTTACTAAGATACAAATTTAAAGGAGATGATCAAAACTTTCTATAGAATGATAATTCTAGTTTTAAACCAACTGAATTGAAAGCATGTTTTCCGGTTTTCATAAGAAATGAATAAAGGTCCTGTGAAGACCAAAGTTAATGCATGCACTGAACATCACTCACCAAAAATACTGAATGAAGAAAGATGCAGAAAGAAAGACTATGTCATCATGTTATAATATTCTATTTATAACATCTTTCACATTTTTTAAGCCATTTCCTGAAAGTTTTCTGAAAGTTGGAACACATCTGAATTTTCACAGATCACAAAATCATTGACATTGGCAGGGGCCTCTGGAGATCATTTAGTCCAATACCCCTGCTCAAAGCAGGGTCATCTAGAATGGGTTGCCCAAGGCCACATCCAGTTGGGCCTCAAACATCTCCAAGGATGGAAACTGCATAACCTCTCTGGGTAACCTGTTCCAGTGTTTGACCATGTTCACAATAAAGAACTTTTTTTCTTGTTTTCATGTGGCATTTAATGGGTTTTAATTTGTGTCCACTGACTCTCATCCTGCCATCTTGTACTCTGATTGTAGAAGGCTGTTTAAATATGGTTTCCCATTGTAAATCCATGCTACTACTTCCAATTACTTTCTTAATTTTCATGTGCCAGGAAATGCTTTCCAGGCTAAGTTACCCTATCACATTTCCAGGGACTTATTTGAGGTTGCCTGGCCTGTAGAAATCTGGATCTTTCTTTTTGCTTTTATTGAAGGTAGGAACAATATTTGTTTTTCTAAACTTGTAAGTTTAACACCTTACTTCTGCCATCAAGAGGACTGAACATGGGAACATTCAAATCCAAAATACATATTTCCACCACTGGACCCAGTGCAGAAGTCCATTACCTAGCATAAACCAATCGTAAAAGGAGGGGGGGGGAAGTGAATCTTACCCCTCGCAATTAGGTGTTTTCTCTACCTGCAGAGAACTTAGGAGATTCAGAAATCTTGAACATTATTTTGTTCCTTTAGTAAAATATTTGTAGTAGCATATAAGGCTGGAAGCTACTTTCTTTCCAATCATATATTTTTTTCCTGCTAAAGGGACTTTATGACAGAATCCCTGCTATAAATCTAGGAAGTTCCCTCTTGAATTAACACCATGTACTCATCCCTTCCTCTAACTTAAGACTGTTCCAGCACCTCTGTTAAGGAATTGTTTTAACAAATACCAGTCAAAATTTACTCAAGCTAATCCAACTTGATTACATATGATCTTTTCCTGAACTGGGATAATCTTCTAGCTTTTCTCCCTTACCAGTTTGTACCCACTTTGTTAAACAGTCATGTCCCTCTTATCATTTTGTTTAAAATTCAAATTCTTCTGACTCCCATAATGCCAACTTTCCATTCAACTGTTTGTAATAAATGATCTTTCAGTTTGAGTTTGCCTTGTTGCAAATGGATACTCATAACTGTGCACATTGTTCCACGTTAGGTTTTGTTAATATCAGGTGTGATGACACATACATCTTCCTCTATCTGCTAGAAATATCACTTCTGATATATTTTGAGATCCTATTTTTCACAACTGAACACTCTGGAACCTCATATGTAGTTTGTTATTAATTAGTATATTAAGATCTTCTCCAAAGTTATTTTCAGCTAGTAATCTCAGATAACAAGTTCTAGATATTAATAAATATCCAATATTCCTAACCACATGGCTGGGAAAATATACATTTTCTGTGGCTTGCTTATAGTAAATGTAGAAGCAAGTACTCGATGTTGCATTAGCCAGAGAATACAATTTTGTAAGGATGTTTTCTTCAAAAGATGAACTCAGACTATCAAGATCTATGTCAGGTATTAGTAACTGACTTAATACTCAGGTAATGGATTTTAAAATTCAAAGTAGAATTTGACCTTAATTTAAACTATCCTAAGAAGATATCTTCATAAAATCATGGAATAGTTTAGGTTGGACAGGACCTTAAAGATCAACTAGTTCCAACCCACCTGCCATGGGTAGGGACACCTCCCACTAGATTAGATTGCTCAAAGCCCCATCCTGCTTGGCCTTGAACACTTCCAGGGAGGGAGCATCCACAGTTTCTCTGGGCAAACTGTTCCAGTGCCTCTCCACTGTAATAGTAAAGAATTTCTTCCTAATATCTAAGTTTCTTACAGGAGTGTGAGAAAATGTTCTTTTCAGTACGTGAGGCCATGAGCCAGAGTGTATTTTAAGTTTAGGGATATTTCATATTTATGTTAGCATTGCTCAAATATATTACTGAATTGTGTTAAAGCAGAGGTTCACTTTTATTTCTCTATCATGATACTTGTGACATGATTATAATCTGCTTGTCCATACCATACACAATGTGGTGTGTTGCTTTTATACTCTAGTGAGGTTAAATGGGAGAAACATGATCACAAAGCCAGTGATCATAAATGTAGAATCCAGTCATGGGTGTTGTACCAATGACATAGCCACATAAGGAGTATTGCCTTTTGCACAGTAGCAGTGCCTGATTTTTTATACAGTTATAGGGTAGTGTTACAGGCCAAGGATTTTGTAACCCTTTAATTACTTCAGTTCTTTTCAGGGAATTTTCAGCAGGATTTGGACCAAGTCTGTCCTATAAACCACCTATATAAGTGTGTAAATACATTAAGCTTTCTTTCATATATGGTAGTCAAGACAAAAGCTGAAAGAAAACTCCTGTGTGTGTATGTAATTTGGGCCCTCAGGCAGATCTGCAGCACTGACTTCTTCCAAGTTTGTTTCAAATGTTTTAGATAATGTCAATGTACCAGGATGTTGTAGAGTATTTGGGGTTTCTTGCTTAGTAGTTCCTCCCCCATATACGTTTATATATCTATGCTGTATTTATATTTCAGTGGAAGATACAAACTGATCTAATAATTGCATAACAGGATGACTTCCTACTATGTACACTGATTTGTACTTTCCATTTTGTCCAGTAAAGCAGTCTTCTTGAATGAAGATAATCTGTTAATTGCTGGCATTTAGTACAATTCACTTCTTGTTATCATGTTCCAAAATACTGGCTCAAAATACAAATTATCATGAGTTTATACATAATAAAAGCTTAATATCAAGCATCTTCTACCATGTCTATGAGATGTAATAGATGCCTATATGTTCTTCTGTTTCCTCTTAATTCAAGATTCATCTGCTGATATAGAATGATTGAGATTTTTATTTTTGTCTTTTTCTCATATCAAAATGATTGTAAATCTGAAAATGCCACAATCTATTACACTGGAGGACCGTGACACAATGACACCTATATTAATTGTATAATATTAGTTATTTAGTTAAATACAAAAGGTACTGTACTTGAGCAGAATTAAAGTCACAATGATAGAGTATTAAAATTATTTTAAATGGGTTATAAATTCAAATGAGAATCTAGAAAGTGTGTCTGTAGATCTGTAGTACCAAATCTTCAAAATGCTACACATGGTAATTTCATGGGCTACTCATTCTCACAGAGATGGATAGAACAGTTCACAGTACATATGTAAAATTTGCAGCATCGGAACTTAAGTGTGTTACCTTAATTTCTCTTTCAGCTCAGTCATCACTTGAGCATCATTCAAACTCTCCCTGGGGACGAATGAAGAGTGAGTTGAGAGCTTGTGGGTAAGAACTAAGGGACAGGCTAACATGTGAGGCACTGTTGTGGATGTTTGTTACAGGCCACCTGATAAGGATGAGGAAGTTGACAAGGCCGTCTACAGGCAGCTGAAAGTAGCACACAATCTCATCCCTTGGTTCTCATGGGGGACTTCAACCACCCTGATATCTGCTGGGAAGGCCACACAGCCAGGGCATGTACTCTGCCCTGGTGAGGCCCCATCTGGAATACTTTGTCCAGTTGTGGGCTCCTCAGTTCAAGGACAGGTAACTGATGGAGAGTGCACAGCAAAGGGCTACAAAGATGGTTACAGGACTAGAACGTCTCTCTTACGAGGAAGAAAGGTTGAGGGAATTGGATCTTTTTAGTCCGGAGAAGACTGAGGAGGGATATTATCAATAATAATAAATACTTAAAGGGTGGGTGTCAAGAGAATGGCAACAGTCTTTTTTTCAGTAGTGACCAGTGACAGGACAAGAGGCAATAGGCACAAACTTGAACACAGGAAGTTCCCTCTAAACATGAGGAGAAGCTTCTTTACTCTGAGAGTGACACAGCACTGGAACAGGCTGCCCAGAAAAGTGGTGGAGTTTCCATCTATGGAGACATTCAAAACCCACCTGGATATGTTCCTGTGTAATGTGCTCTAGGCAAACCTGCTTTGTTGGGGGGTTGGGCTAGATGATCCTTAGAGTTCCCTTCTAACCTCTACCATTCTGTGTTTCTGTGATCACACTGAGGAGACTTCCATTGCTTTTAAAATTCTATTGAAATTAAGTCTTGAGACACTGGAAACTTTTATGTCTTTTAAACCAAAATATTGCCACCTTAGGTGACCCTAACATTGGAGGATGCAGCTCTCCAGCATTTGTACCATGGGTGCTACTACCATAAGGCTCATAGCTTTGACTCTTCACTTGGGATGACTACATGAGGGTAAAAAAATATATTCACTCATTGCAAACAGATCTTTGTAAATAAGAAGATTTACCATTTACACTGAATTCAAATTGCAATTTTACAAAAACCTAAATAATAAGTCGCATTCATAAATCTCACTGAAAATGTTTCTATTTTCAGAAAAGCAGTGTTTATATCTTGTATCAAAATTAAGAATTACAACAGAACACACATGAAGGAGGATTTTTTTCTGATTTTGAGAAAGAGAATGAAGGAAACTAATGGCCATTATCAATAAGGATGAAAGTAAATGAAAGTGTTGCATATGAACACAAGCAAAGATTCTCAAGTATTCTCTCTTTTTTTTTTTTTAATATAAAAATTTATAATTTTTGCTTGATCTCCTAGGCATATAACCAACAAGAAACCAAACCCACAAAAAATGCTAAGGTTCAATGGTAAACAGATGTTAAAAGTGTCAAAAAAGAAATCAGCCTCTTGTCCTATAAGCTAGTATAGTTTAGAAAAAGTATAGGAGGCTACATTTCTTTGCATATTTATGGAACAGCAGATAGTATGAGATGCTGTCTCCATAGTGGCCCTTTTAATAATAATTCAAAGCCTGGAAGGATTCTGAGGAAAGCTAAGTAACAGATCTCAACGAAGGAAAGAAATTTCAGGTCCATATGAGGATTATATTAAAGAAGGTATTCACTCAGAATTTATTTCATTAAGGAATAATGAATAAAACTGAACTCAGAAAGGATGGATTTTAAGCAAAAGCAAATATCCAGGGAAAAGAAATAGAATTTTTCTAGTATTTCAAAGGTGTGCCTTCCTTAATAAAAACTTAACATGCATCTAAAGTACTTTCAGAAAATAACACTTTCTGAAGTAATAGTGACATCTTTACATCAAAGGCAAAAGAAGCTGTGTATTAATTTGGTTTCTGGGGAGATTGTACATTTCTTCTTAGAAGTATATCATGTGCAGAGGAAGCTGGCAGGTAGAGAGATTGAAGCAGAGCCTTAAAGGATCATCCTAACTATATTGGCAGCTGTCAGGTAATTTCATGGGCCTGACTCATCTCCAGGAGATGTATGTGGAGTGGTGACATGCTGTGCATTAAGCTCCCTCTCAGCATCCTTTTCTTTCCTGGCTGGCATCGAGGGTTTGACTGATTTCTCAGCTCACCCGAGAACCCAAATTCCACCGAAGTGACCTGCAGTCCACATTGCTCTGGGCTCTGTGTGGCACAGTTCAGAGCAGCTGACCCCTTTCCTAAAGAAGCAGCTGTTCCTATTTTACTGAGTAGAAAAAAGGAGCATCAGCAATGAAAGAATGTAGGCAGCACTGGTTTTGGGGTATTTTTTTCAAATATCAATTTCTCAAAGCACTAATGAGAACAGTGACTGCTGTAATCAAAATGGTCTAGGGAAGAATATCCTCGGTGTACTTCCATTCATTTATCTCACAACAAGAGAATAATCTAGCCCCAGAAGTCATCTCTGACCATTCAGAAATGAGGGCAGTGTTTAGAAGCTGATTAGATAATAATGATAATTACAGAAAAATACCCATATGGCCATTATTATATCAATTTTGCTGCTAGCAATTATGGTAACTCCTGCAACAAACCCACCTTGTGTAGTCATACAAACCAATTAAAATGTAATTTCCACATCTGCAAATGTTTTTGCCAATGGCTAAATTCAAATGGAGTTTCTGAGTGTACTACAAGGAATCCTAAAGCTTGGAGAACTCACTGTTTTAATACTCATGTTGTGCTTCAGGCCCTTTCACTACCTCTGCCTGCCTTTCAGCAAGTAACCATCACTATTCCTGCATACCCATCTGGAAGAAAAACATGCATCATTCCCTGTTTGTAAGAGAAGGAATATGTATACCAGATGAAGTTAATACTCATGTTTTCAATGTTATTTTTAGATAGGATAAGAGGATTAAAAACCTGTTATATCATCCCACAATAAAAGAGACAGAAACAGAGGAAACCTTTTTTCTTTTTTTTTTTTTCTTTTTATTTTGTTTTCCTAAAACTGGCAAGCAGAAATATACACCTACAGAAACAGCTAATGGATGAATTTTCAAATTCTTGGAGGTCTTCCAATAAGAGGTGCTACAACAGTGCAAAATAAAAAAAACAATGATCTGATCTGATCATTACCTGACACTTCTGAAAGCTATTAAACATGAAACTACATGTCTAGTTTGTGTATAAAAACCATATAGAAGCTAGAAGTTTTCCTGAGGAACAATGGGCTAAAAAAAAAAAAAAAAAAAAAAGTGGTTTTCAGCTACAGTCCTAATATTTCTGCAATGCAAGAATCTAGGAGAAAAATGCACGCATTGTACAATGAATGGTCTCCTCCTAAGTGAAGCCAAGAGCTAGACCAACTCTCAAAATCTAGCCAATCTTTACTACTGCTGAAATGGGTGGCAACTGCCAACTAAGCAAACAATGTAAAGCATGAGTTGTTCCTGAATCAGTTTGAGAAAATTCACCATGCCGATAAATATTGTACAGGTTTAGTCTGATCTAGAGACATTTTTGCAACTCGATTACACTTTTGTCTTTCACGTTCCCTGTTCTGACTGATTGTTTTGCCCTAGTTTTCCTTCTGACATTGGGTGAATGAAGATTCATGAAGCATGTTTAGGTATATTTCATCTTATTGTTGAGTTTCCTGATAATGTCAGGATTCTCATGTGAAACATGATACAGGTACTTTAGGTATTTTCTTTCCTGAACAGAAAAATGAAAAAGTTTTTGGCTCACAAACTAAAGCAGAGTTTTTAGTCACCATTCCTTCTGCAAAACCAAGTTTGAAAGAAAGGCAGATCATACAATGGGAATTCCAAACTGGAAATCAGCATTATTAATACAACAAAAATAGCAATAATAAAACAATTTTATGATTGTCAACATATTTTAAATTATTAATAAACTAAAATCTTACGTCATTTCAGCCTAAGTCTATGCTTAATTAACTTATTCTTTCTCAGCTATGTTTGAATTTTTATTGCAGTTTTCATATGCAAGCATCTACATCTACATCTACATCTACATCTACATCTACATCTACATCTACATCTACATCTACATCTACATCTACATCT
>WTSP01000158.1:0-23189 GCA_025331215.1 Actenoides lindsayi | reverse complement strand
TTCCCACCCCGGCTGGACACTGCGCTGCTGGGCCCCCTGCTCTGGGTGACCCTGCTGGATGGAGCAGGGGGGTGGCATCAGGTCATCTCCAGAGGGCCCTTCCAACCCCAGCCATTCTGCGTTTCTGTGACCAGATCTGTGCCGGAGGAGTTTCCAGGCTCCCTCCTTCTTCTGTCCTGGGCTGGAGGCCTCCTGCCCCGGCCTGCCTTGCCAAATGCTCCAACATCCATGCCAGCACTGCGGGCGAGTATTTGCAAACTGCACGACGTACAAACACAAGCGTAGCCAATGGAAGGGAAAACACTTGCACTCTGGTAAGCACCAGCGAGGGCACAAAAGGAGCATAAACTCCACAAACACAGGATGCTCCCTGCCCGCTCTCCACAAGCTCGCTAGAGGAGAGGTTGTATTCACAACGACAAAAAGAAGGGGGGGGGGAGCGGGGGGGTGGAGAAAAGAAAAAGCTCTTCTCTTCCCGCCAAAAATTATGTGGCAGCAGGTCCACAGAGTGTCTGCCAGATGACCTGCTTGTCACACTCATAATTGCTTCCCATCTGGTGTCTGGAGCACACAAAGCCTGGCCGTTTGCCAGCGCAGGACGACGCACAAACTGGCCTACTTCTGGTGACACGGGCCCTCCAGACAGCGCTGAGCTGCTCCCCTCGTTGTTCCGTATGGCCCAGGAGAACGTGGCATTCATTTGTAAATCACCAGCGGCCATCACCCGCTCTGCGGGCCCAGCCCCGTCCCGGCTGGCACCGGGCTGCCCCAACCGCACGCTCGCCAGCGTGACGAGCGGGCGGGCGAGGACGGCGCCAGGCGAGCCATCCCTGCGCGTACAGGCGAACACGTCCCGACTGCTCTGACACACAGAGCCCATTGCTTTCCCGAGCTTTCTCTCTCCAGCTCACGCACCAGCACAGCTCAGTTTGTGCGTATAGTTCCTACGGAGACACTGGCTGCACTTTCTGTCCCCGCTCACAAGCGTGCCCTTCGCGTGGGCGGTTTTCTCCAGGGCTTTGTTGACCGGTTTATGGGTTTGTTCTATTAATGTTTTTAATTTTATATTATTTTTTACTTAATGCCTACTGACATAAGAACTTGATATCCTCAGAAAACTAAGCAAGTATTTCTTCACCTAGGGGATAGATCATTTTAAAGCAGAGCACACAACACGCTCTAAAGCTCTGTTGGTTGTGCAGCTGTCAAATGTCACTTTACAGCAGTAGCTAAGACCAAGTAAGTGGCCAATGGTTGGCAAGGAAATAAATGCTGAGTAAGCAGAATTCTCCCTCCCCAAAAGACAATTGCACCCTTTCCCTTCAGACTATAGAATAGAATATAATAGAATCATTTTGGTTGGAAGAGACCTCTATGACCATCAGGTCCAACTGTTAACCCAGCACAGTCAAGTCCACCACTGACCCCTGTCCCTCAGCACCACAGCTCCACAGCTTGGAAACCCCTCCAGGGATCACAGGGATTCCACCCTGCCCTGGGCAGCCTGGGACAGTCCTGGACAACCCTGGAGGGGAAGAAACTTTCCCTAATATCCAACCTAAACCAGACACAAGACAGTTAACAGAGGCAGATCACTGCCAGGCAACACACAGCCCATTCCCATCTCACTTCTACTAAGGCCATTAACATCCCTCTTCTCTGTAATCAATGTGTGACAACACAGGAAATCAGAAGTCAGGTAAATAATCAAGAGGACTCTCTCAAAATAAACCCAAAGAAGAACCCCAAGTTTCTGTAAAGGGCAGTTGCAGGTGGACAGAGTTCCCTTTGTAATAGCGGCTGTACCAGTGGGATGATGTGACCCCACAGCAGGCACTATCAGAGGACTACTCATGAAGCACACACAGCAACAAAGCAGGAAAAAAAAAATTTACCAAAGAAAACCAAACCACGGCCACAAGTTGACACAGAGGACTGCCACACTGCACATCTCTTACCCCAGATGCAAACAGAAGCTGCGCCACTGACATTCCTTCATCACCACCACGGTGGAATACAGGGGGCACGAGCATTCAGATTCTTACTTTGTGCAGAAGTGTAAGATTATGTAAAAACGTCCAGGGCTTACCTGTTCTTTCAACACATCATGCTGGCAGAACTACAAGGATCCAATTGTTCCCCAGCTGCAGGGCAGGAATGCAACCCGCTCCGGGGGTAAGATGGGTGTCTCCAGGGCAAGCCAGACAGACCAGTCTGCTGCAGGGTCAGGAAGGCCCGACGTTCTGGCTCAGCTGGCACAGAAACAGGAATTCACAGCTTCCTCCTCAAAGTAAGCGTTTAAGCCTGAAAAGCTGCAGCTTAGCCAAGGAAACTTCTGAAAACAAACACAGAAAACAACTAAATGAGGTCTAGCATTAGAAGACATCAGTGCTATTTTCTGCCTAGGAACTGAACCTTCATCTGAATGTGTGTCACCAAACCCAGTGCAAGAATCAATTCCTGTTTCAGAATCTCTGTTGTCCGCATTGTGATGGGCCCTGGCCCCAGGTACGGTGCAGCCACGGCCCATGAGTATCCAGTGTTCACACACTCACAAAGCTTGGTGCACGCAACAGCGCATCAGTTTCAGCTGGGTGCAACTCTGGTAAAAGCCATTCTCGTGTAAAACCAGAACAGACACAGAATCACAGAATAGTTTGGGTGGGAAGAGACCTGTCAGGGTCATCTGATCCAAACCCCCCTGCACTGAGCAGGGACATCTGCAACTAGAGCAGGTTGCTCAGAACCCCATCTCAGCAACCTGATCAGTGGCAGGAGCTGGGCTTCCTCTCACCAATCAAGACCATTCATTCCAAGTAAAAGTCAGGCCCATAAGTAAAGCTTCCAGAGTCTTCATATAATCATACTTAGGGTTTTAGCTCCTCTAAAGTTTGCCCTACTGACTGTTGTCAATCTGCTCTACATTCACTGAGCAAATCTGACAGAAAAATGAACTAGTGACATCATTAAAGACTTCAATCTACCGACACTGCACCCTGTTTCAGACAGCAGCAGCCAGCCATGACAAGAACAAATGCTCTACAGTGAGCCCACCTTGCTTGCCCCAAGCAAGGGAAAACATTACACGTGCAAACATAAGCATGCCTGCAGGACAGTCATATATCAGACATATATGTGAGAATACATACATACATACATATATATATATAACAGCCAGAACCCCAGCAAAGCCCCAGCAATAGTTTGCCTCTACAGATAAAGCTGGGTGATACAAATTACCCAAACATATAGCTAAAGAATTGGCTTGTGTTATCCCTCTTGTCCTTTTCCTTCAACAGATTATCTTAATTGTTTGACACATTTTGTCACAAAGCTGGAAAAGGCAATAGATAATATCTGTTGAAAGCCCATGTTTCTAGCAAGAGAGTCAAAATCTAACACAAATTCAGATGAATACATGCCTGTGAACACTAGGTAGGGGGCCTGAAATTGTCTCCTACACACAAATATTTGCATTAAAGCTTTGAGAGACAAACACAAACCATTACCCAAACACGGCAGGCTCCACCCTGCTGTGTAACCCGCTGATCCCCAGCATTGCTCTTTGTCTCTGCCCGGACAAGGGAAGAAGAGGTGGGTTTCTTGCACTTTCACATGCACACACACAAACATGTTGCTTTAGCAAACACAGAGTTCTCAAATAAAAGGCACTTACAGTAACCTGGTAGGTAGATGCTTTATTTCTGACATTAATATGGTCTGTATTGTATGTGAGACTCTCTTACATAAAAGTTTGTAGTACAACAAAAGCTAAGATAAACAAGTCATTTGTTGCACATTATGTCAAACCTTAAAAGAAAAATATGGAGTAATATGTATTTAGGTGTCATGCAAGTTTGGCTGCTGCATGTACAATCTACTTAGAAACTGAAAGAAATGCAAATGCACACGACATTCAAAAAGTAATACAAGATGCCTGACATATGAAAGATTAAAACCTTCCCACTAAAGCAACAAAGAAGGAGTTAACTAAACGATCCAACCAATACCAACACAAATTAATCCTACTTACCATAAATCTATGTTTAAACTTGGCATGGGCAGTTTTGGCGATACCGCTTCTACTGAAATACAACATCCAGATTCTAGATGTTCCTTCTGACATCTTATTTTTTCGTGAATTAAGTGCTGTCCCCAGGGTCAAATGCTACTGTTAAATCCATTCTGGTAATGTGCACCTAAATCCAGTCCTGCCAAGAATTCCAATTGCCTCTCAGTTTTAAGAGGGGAGGCGTAATCCTGGCGTGACGGGTATTTTCTGATCCCCTGCCCGTGGAGGATTCCTCCCCTCCCCTTTAAAATTTTGATGTGAATTAAAAATTGCTAAAAATTCTTATGCCTACTACTATCATAGCCAGGTGAATATTTAATATTAAAAGCTCCTAAAATAAGGATTGTATAAGCTTTGAGATGTTTTAAGAAAAAATGTAATAACCCATTACCTTCCTTGTGCCACTCATCACGTGAAAATTCTCCGTTAATAAATTATTTCCTACCACCTCTGACGTTCGAGCGATAGGAACACTTCCCACACCCTGCATAGTACTGGTTGATCTCATAAAGTTAACTAGAGAGCCCGACACCAATTTTTTGTCATTTTACATACAGTGCATACGATGCTGGCTCTTTCCATCTCTCCTAGCAGCAAGCCGATTCTGCCACCGTCCGCAGCAGCGCACCCGGGAGTGGAGAGGGAGAGGGTCTGAATCATAAATAACTACAGCTACAGTGTACAGTTCTATTTACCTGTCAGTATTCCTTGCTAGCACACCATTATAACTTGCTCTGAATTAACTAGATAAAAACCTCTACAACAAAAGCAAACCAAAACATTCCTTCAAAAACAAACAAACAAAAAAAGACATAAAATAAGTGCAAATACCTAAAATAGGCAACTGAAGCAACTGTTGTGACCTGTACATCTTTAAATAAGGACAAAGACTTTTCATAAATAAAAGAATGTTCTCTTTGCTCTTCAAACATTTAGTAAACGTATAATGGTTAAACAAGTGCAGATATAATTGTTTTGAGATCCAAGGTGCCAAGGTGTTTTTTTTTTATTTCTTTTTTTTTTATTTTTTTCTTTTTTAAATATTTAAAATGCATTAGTTTTTAGTTCCTATGCAGGACAAAGTACTCCTGGGTCACATGTAGGACCCCACCATGCCTTTCTTAATATATTTAAACAAGGTACAGGAACAGCTGCTGTATAACAGGTGTACCTTGTACTTATTTTGTAGACCAACATGATTTAAGGGTTATAGTGCAATTTTTATGTAGATGTAACATACAGCATAGATTTGTACACTTCACCACTGTAATTCTTTGCTATTCCATACTTTAAACTTGTCCTTTTTATCATTTTAGCTGTTTTAACAGGAAACAACGTTGGCTTCTAGACAACCTGCATACGTATAAATATCTACATTTAAGCTTTAAAATTAAAATAAATTATAAAACCAGACTCCTTTCCAATTTACAAAATTTTCCCGGTTCCTACATACTGTACAATACATTCAACAATCATCTCACTTTGAGATTTATGAAGAAAATACTGATGCTTTACACTAAACCTAATTCACCCCCCTCTGCCTACTTCTAGTACCATTTGTAAATAAATATATTTAACACTGTAGTTAATTTCCTTGTTTTGCAGCATACCAAAAAAATTAGTAGTGCAACTTTCTATCCTTCCTTTATACTCCTTTCCATTGTGTTTCTTTATACTCTAGAAAAATGCTACAGAAGCAAAAGCACATTCAGTCATGTATGTTGCTCATTTGGAAACCAGTAACAACCTATAAACCTACTCTATATTGAAAATGCACTAACAGAAAAAAGCAATGCAAGTCAAGAGAATAAATATGAAAAATATACTTAATACTGCGTGTTGTCAGCACTGCAATGCATTCTACCATTCTTCACCGTGCTTCGGGACGGTGTTTTTCTAACATCTCAGAAATTCATTGCAGAACTGTTTGTACTATCCCTTCGTTAAGAACGCAAGGGCTTCACGTCTGCCCTTTGTCAGTCAAAGAAAAAAGGAAGTTTTAAGGTAGCTTTAAGGTTTCCCTTGGCAAACGGTCTCAGAGTAAAGACTTAATGGCCAGGCATTGTGCTGGAATTGCCTTCCCCACTGTGTCAGTTCCCGTGGCAAGAGATGGCTGGCAGCTGCAGCGCCCGTCACAGTATCAGCGCCCGAGATGTGCTGTTGGTGGCCGTGTATGTGCTCAGGTATCTTCTTGCTTGTTCAGTCATGATCAGCTGATCTTCTGTCTTTCCGTAAACAACCGCTTCCCATTCGCAATTTGACTGCATGAAATAAAATTTGGTTTAAAAGACTCTGACTAAAACACTCGAGCAAGTCTTGTACAGCCTCTCAGCGCGATAAATGGTCAAAGCCTAGCGACACCGCGTGTTACCGAGGGCTCAGTTCAACACCACAACACCTAAAACCTGGGACAAAGCTGCCTCTCCAGCCTTCGGTCCAGCTCCTCAGCCGTGCATCTGTGTTACGCTTTTAAGTTCTAACACAGAATGAAAAATGCTCTTAGAAAGAGACTGGTTCGACAGTTGATACATAAAAGGGAAGTTAATTAAGGCATCTTCTCTTTGGATATCTTCGCCTTGAAGCGTACTAACTTCAACAGGCAGAAAAATGCATTATTGTCAGAGGCCTGGAGACACCAAGGAAAGCAAAACAGTTTGGCAGCTGCAAACAGAATATTGTGAAGGACTTCACCAAACCAGAGCGGCAGCTGTGGAAGAATGGTCAGATGTTTGGGGAACGTATTAGAAATGGCAAAGAAATTAGGAATAAAAATAACGAATGGAGCGATAACTGAGCCGCTAGTCCTGCGCCGTCCCGCGAGCAAACCCCGCGCGTTTACAGCGTTTGTTCAGTCTCAGGCTGATCTGCAGCAGCTCTGAATTGGACCCGATTGTAGCATCATGAAGAATGCAAGAGTCTTTCCCACACTGAGCTAGAAGCTGACCCAAAGGATCAGTTCCACACGTAGAGGCACAGAGAATTAGCCATTTGACTTTCTCTATAAATTTAACAGGACTTGATTCATGGAAGGGACTCGTGGTTAGAGAGGGCACCAAACTGAGAGGGAATTTCCTAGGGGGCAGAGCAACAAGGAAAAGATGGTTCAATGAGAGTATCTGTGACTACAGTATGACTAAGCTCCCCTTTTAAGTATTCTTAAGAGCACAGTTCTGAGCTAGACAGATGTATTCACCTTTGCTGCAATTCACAGCAATTCATTCTTTTCTGGAATATCACAATTAAATGATGTTTGTTCTTTCTTCTCATAAGAAAGGACCAGAAAGCAATGATGTTGTCTCTGCTCTTAAAAAACACATCATCATTAAAGCAATTAAATGGAACATGGAAGATCAGGTCCCAGGTGCTCTGCCTTTTTGTTTTACTTTTTCAATTAATGCAGAGCTGTACATACTCTGAGAAGACAGGAAAACTTTATGTACTAACTCCCCACAGGATAAACTGGAACAGGTACAAAGTCAGGTCAAAGAGAACCTCTCCCTAAATTTGGTGGTCAAGAGACAGACAGAGGAGAAGCTAGGTTCCAGTTTTAACGGTCCGGAACACATAGGAACGGACAAGAACAGGCACGTTACAAGAACAATTACCACACACAACCTGGGGGTGAACTGTGCTTAACAAATCCCAGTGGCCTTATTCTGAAATAAACATCTGCCAGATTTGAGAAACTTAGCTGCTAGAGAGGTTTAGTTTGCACCAAGTCAAATATTTTTACTGCTAGACTTGGCTACCCAAACCTGTTCTGCAGGTTTACCTTACCCCATTTTTTTTATCCCCACATTTATATCTCAGAGGCCACTCAGTGCCAGAGCGGGGTCCTACTTAAAGAACTTAGCAACGAATAAACACGTTGTGGACAAATGACTGACTTGCAAGAAATGAGGATCATGGAAACGTTGCCTGAAACTAGATCACTGAATGGAACAATTCTAGACATTAGTATAAGAGATGGAAACTGGAAAAGAAAAATTAAAAATTCCTTTGTTAATCTGCTAACAAAACTAACAAGAATTCTTTGTGTCCAGACCTGAAGAGCTTTCTCCGTTTTGACATTTTTTGAAGGACACACATTCAGTTTCTTCTTAATTACTGCATTTGCTTTGTTTGCTGGACTTGTATCCTGGTTTTCTGATGTCAGGTTGCATCTGTTGTCTTGTATTTCCAGCAACGGTTTCATTAGTAAAGATGTGGTATATGCATTTTCTGACTATTGACAAAAGAGAGGGTAAGGAACGGGAATAACAATTAGTATTTAATAAAAATTAAGGATTAGGACATTCTTCATCCTTAAATCACATACTACCACTACCTCTCTTACTCAGAACAAATGTTCCTGTTGCACCAGCATCCCTCATTAAAACGGAGGAAAAGCTCTTTTTCTCCCAGTCCACTGCCTTTAATATACCACCAGTTCATAATGGTTTGGTTTTCGCTTAATAACCTGGGCATCAGTGATGCACAACATACCATGTAAAAACAAGACATTACTAACAGCATTACCTGCTGTTTCTTCAAGCATGCCCCTACTGTGTGAAGCAAGAAAAGGGAAAACATGCTGCCTAATAGGCCATTGGGTATCTTCAGAACCCCTCTGCCAGGCTGCCAAGCACGCAAAACACAGGGGCAAATGCCATGTTCATGCTGTACAACAAAGAGCTTCAGCGTGCCGTACATGCTGAAGGGGAACCAGGGATGGAAGCAGCTTTGCTGCAACAGCATCCACTTGACTCTACCACTCCTGCTTGGAAGGTCTGAAGGGAAGAATTCATGCATGAATTCGAGCCAAATGTTCAACTATTGCTCAAGTACTTGAAGTAGTATTTCAAACTGTGATTTTCACTTCCTAGATTTATGAACCTAGCCTCAGCCCAAATACTTTAGTTAACAAAGAGAAAGATACTCAGTTCTATACTAATATTGCTGCCAGTGATGCTCTTCAGCCATTTAATACTTACCTGTACATCTAAACTGCTATCTTCAGTGAAGAGCTGGGCACCAACCTCTTCTTTTTCCCATGGATCTAGGACCAGTGATTTTCTGACTTTTTTAGAAGAGTTGGGCTGTAATAAGCATTTTGCAGAGAAAAAAAAATAAATTAAAATGATATTTAAAAGCAGCTATTTCCTATTTAAAATTACTGTAATGTTACCTCCTGCTTGCAGCTTTTATACACAGTGTCATCTTCCTCCTTGAGAAATATATCTGTTCCAGTTTCCTCTTTCAAAACTTCCCTAATGTCTTCCTCCAAGAAGGCAAGTGGTTGTGACTAAGTTAATTAAAATTGGAGAAGAAAATACAGGAAGTATATTAGTTGCTAGTTTTTACCACATTCTTCTTTCATCTACTATAGGCCAGAAAAGAGATCTTGCAAAATATAGCAAGAGATTAAAGGATTTAAGCTATTGTAGTTAACGACTGCAGATCAACATTTCAAGGCTATGCAGATTAATTCATTTTACTCCACACCATTTCCAGCTGGATAAAACACAGACGTGCACACAGTGCTTCAGAATACACACGGCAGCATTGAAGTGGACGTGCGAACTACTTTTTTGCATTTATTAGCAATGGTCAGCCACTGACAAAAGAGATAAAGATATATATACTACACACATATATGTATATATACATGCATACAAGCATACTAAAACATTGTACTATAAAAGTACAGCTGCTGCTGGGAGAGGAATTTACATCAGTCTTACCACAAACCTTTGAATAAGACATTGATAGTTCTAAGTACAGTGCCGAATTTCACAGAAGCCATACAGATGGCTCCTTTGTGTGCCAACAGGAGAATTCCCTTAAGCCCCCAAAATGTGATTTTGAACAGGAGGTTAATAGTGGACAGAAACAGGAATGCCAAACCACTCAATTTGCATAGTGAGAGGCTCGGAATCTATAGGGCAACACAGATGGTGCCAAGCCCCGTGGCAAAGTCTGAGCTACCTTCTGTGTTCGCAGAAAAGAAGAAGTCAATATATATTGGCTGGAATTTTTTCAGAACTTGAAAAGCACAAGTCTACTGAATTCCAAAAGTTATTATGCATTAACATACCTTAGCTAAGCTAGGCAGAGAGCAAAAATTGAATTAATTTGGAACAAAACAACCAACTAAAAAGTAACGTTATCCATAGTCAAGCAAAAAAAGTCTCCTGTGACAGCCAGAAGAAACGGAGGAATCATGAATCGCTATACTAAGATTTGGGGGTTTAGGGTGAAGAAATCGTAGTCGTCATTCAAATAAGCTCCTAGGATGGATAAAACACTTCCAAACATCTTCCCATGGAAAAAAAATCTCAGAATTTTTTGCTGTATTAAACATCTAGTTTCAGTCCTAGCACTGTAGAAGAATCAAATCCAGAAAACAACTCGGCTCTTAAGTAGCCCAGAGGATTCCAAGATAATGCAGTTTTTAAAGTTAAATGGGAAGTTGCTTAAAATAACAAGGCCAGTCACACTGATCTGCACCAGTTTGCTCCAGCTAGATTAGCCAGTTGGTGGATAACCCACTCCCTCTCTCACTTCGAATCTTTCTTTTGAAAAACCAGAAAGCTAAAGTATTAAAATTAAAACCTCGGGCACTGATGCTATCACCTTGTAAGAGGTACAGTGTTCACCAGGCCACACAAATGCAAAAGGACTCAGGAACGCGGAAGCAATGCGTTTGAGATGACCATGGATCAAATGATTCCATGTACCCAGCCTCATTCGGAACGACGATGCCTCCGGACTACGCTGAAAGATAGGAGTCTAACGTACAAAATCTGAAACACTTTGGTCCACTTTGGTTCCAAGCTGGTCTCTAGGATGTACAGAGCATCACCGCAACAGCCGCGCTGTTAGCTGCTGAGGCTTACAGCACCTCAAACCCAAGAGGGCCTTTAGACTTTAACAAAGAAGAAAACAAGCACTGTCATCACATACCGTCAGTTTGAGGGGACCATACTTTTTTTCCTGAGCAGCCAAAGCATTTTTAAAAGGAGTTGGCGTCCTTGGTGTCGTACCCAAAAGAGATCTTCTAATTGTGGGAGTTCTGAAACTATTCAAACATAGAAAAGCGTTCGTACGTGTGTTTTAACAGTTTACTTTATCTATAGTAATTTAATAAAATGAACTTATGAAACATTTTAAAATACCTTAATTTACGCAACAAATATCACCACCACGAATCTGAAAGTATTAAGATCACCCATAGCATCACATCAGGTATATTAAACCTTAATCAGGTTTTGGTCAGTATCTTAAAAAAGAGAAAATTTTAACAGAAAGTGATGTGTACTCAAGTTAAAACCAGGATGTCAGATTGTTTGTACACAAGTATTTAAGTGCTAGGGTGTTTAAAACTCTTTCACAGCATGCACACAGATAGACTAATATTGCAATGTTTAGAAAACTCTGGCTTTATTTGACGACCACTACCAGATGTTTAATAATCCTACCCGACATTTTCCTTTTGTTCTTTTGGTGCCATTTCCTTGTGTAGGGGAGTTGTAATAAGAACTTTCTGCCCACAGATTGGAGTCGATGTAAATGCAGGATTTTCAAGATTAAATTGCTCATTTCCAGAGCAAGTGTTGAAAAACTAAGAGCAAGAGAGAAAAAAAACAACACAATCTTCAAGGACAAAACTTCACCACTGTACTGAGCAATCAAAAAAATTGTATGCATATATCTGACAAACCCAAATAAACTATTCTTCACTTATACTCCCAAGATATTTCCGATAGTTATTGCCAAAACCTTGGTTTTTCTCCTTAAAATCCCTACTGCTTAATTAGGTCACAGAGACAATAGATGTCTATCAACAATTATTTGCATAAGAAAGCGTGAGCTGAGACATAAGTCTCAGCCTTCAAAACAGAGGAACTACCATTATTTAACCATTTCTTTTTTAATATACCTACCCTTATGCAGTCTCCCTGTTTAGCCACGTTTGAAAGCAGACTGACCTGTGATGGAGAAAATGGTAGTGTTTTCACGGGTGTGTGCTTTAGTGCAACGTTGACAGCATCGTTACCCAAGCCATCGTTCAGTTCGCTCAGGGACGATTGCCCGGCGCGCAATCTCTTTTTCTTTCTCAGGATAGCGGGCGGAGTGCTGAATTTAGCTACGCTGGGGGCTGGGGGAAAAGCCCTTTCCTCCTCGCCGCAGAGGCTGCTGTATTTTTTGCCGTCGAGCAGGACGCTGACGTTGTACTGGCCCTCGGCAGCCCCCTCGCCGGGTTGAATCCGCATGACTTTGACTGGTGCCGGCTTGACCGGAGACGCGATGGCCTCCGAAAGCTCAAAACCAGTGACATCGCTCCACGCTACGGGATCCTGGGAGGCCAGATGCAAGACACTCAAACGCTAGCAGGCTTATCCGAGATTGTTTCACAACATCCAAGCCAAACTAACATCTCTCTACCTCCAGAAGCCACATGCTGAGTTATGCTCCCTCTATCTTTCACACAATCCTAAAACACTGAACGTTTTAAAACAAAATTCTTTTATAACAAGCAATAAAACAAATGGGTGAAACTACAGAGAAATACAGCATAAGGCAATTTCAACAGCATTTTATACATCTTGTGTAAACTGATGTTCCCAAGTAAACATTTTTTTTTATAATAAATACAGACTTACAGATTCAATGAGCTCTAGTGTCTCTGCAAAATCTGGAATGGTTTGTAGGGATGACAGGATTGTATTTGCTTCCACAGCCAGATACTTAGGGGGTGAATTCTGCTGAACAGATGTGCCGTGTGTCTCGTCTATGCTGTAGAAATCAGTTGTTTGCTCCCCAAAGCTATTTAGTGTATTAGACACGCAATCTTCCACGACAAAACCTCCAGGCCAACAAGGTAAGTTTCCAGCTTGCTAAAAAGCAGGAAGAAACATGTTAATCTTATTCAACTTAGAAGCTGAAAAGTCAATTATGTGACCGCAGGGAGGAAAAAACCCTAGTATGTGGAAAGACTCAGCATAACTATTAATTTTGGCTTTTTCAAACACTAATTATCTCTTTGCATTAATGCAATTAGTCTGCTCCTTACATTAACACAGTCAACATTCTCAAATTGCGCAAGATTTTTATCTTACCTCTCATTCATATCTTATACATGCTTATAACTTAGATAATTATGGGTTGTACTGAAAGCCATCTCTCATGCGTGTTCCACATGTTCCTGAACACCAGTACATTAACACAGTCATCTTCACTACAGAACACAGGCACATTTTAAAATTAAGAACTGCTTCTACATCATTAAATACTTTGATGATTTTTTTTTTTTTAAAGATTCTACATTGATAGCTTACTTAATTTCTACATGGTAATCCCATTTTAGCACACTGCTCGGTACACGAGAAACCTAGAAGCAGATTCCACCAGATAAGCAGAACATTGCACTGTTTCAAGAGAATGACAGCAATACCTCCACCACATCATACTGGAAGTTCACCTGTAATCTAAATTAGCTATCAGTAGGGTTGGTGAGGTGTCAGACGTGCTCACAGCGCTCTGTTTCTGAGGAAGTGACTGTCAGCTGCAAGTTCCTTCCATTCCACTGAAGTACATGTAAATTTTGTACAGTGCAAATTTATACACTGTTTGTCACATCCAAATGTGGATATTAAGTGTTGTGAGCTCTCACACAGAAGGTTGATATCTACAGGACATACTGAAATCAAATAGGGCAAAACCTATGTATTGTTCACCTTTCTCTGTTGAACAGATGATTGACATTGCTGATCTATAAAACCAAACGGCAGTGACATCAACAAACACGGTGCCTCTTGAAGAGGATTAAAATCCTGGGTCTTTGGAACAACTGTCAAATTGCAGGTCACATTTCTACTCTTGTAAGTGCTCTTTTCTAAACTGACAAGTAATTTGCCTCAATTCTAATATATAGGCTTTGTTTTACTACCCAATGGACATAGGTTTGTTCAGAAGGTCAGGTGAAAACACAGGACAAAAAACCCCAAACATCCATTACTAAATTGCTGAGGATTAATCTCAGTAAAGCATATTCAAATATTTACAGTCCTTACAGAAGACACTCGCTTTCTTCTGATTTCATTCTCTGCTGACATAAGTAGCAATTCAAGTTCCTTTATTTTCTTTTCTTTATCAGGATCATCATCAATAAATGACTGCTGAAAAATTTAAGAAAGAAGCCATTACTCTTTTCAACCTCCACCATCCCTCAGCAGTAAAGGCTCTACATTATAACACAGCTACCTTTCTAACATTTTTATTTTGCAATACAGTAGTCGCTCACAAGCAAAACAACTCCAGCAGCCACCAGGAGATAGATGTGATGTTAAAAGCTGCATGCAAGTTAATGTTTTAACAGATTTGTCACGTGGCCTGGAAATGCTCAGTATGCTATAGCACTTTTTGACCAAAAGTCACTCAGTTCCACCTTTAATAGAAGAAACATGTTTGTGTTTTCATCT
This sequence comes from Actenoides lindsayi, assembly GCA_025331215.1. Classification (NCBI taxonomy): domain Eukaryota; kingdom Metazoa; phylum Chordata; class Aves; order Coraciiformes; family Alcedinidae; genus Actenoides; species Actenoides lindsayi. The sequence goes on along the minus strand of WTSP01000158.1, from coordinate 8,654 downwards.
GCTTTCTAGAATTTTGAGTTATTCATCCTCCTTAAGTGTGAAAAATTGTTTCAAACCAGCATTTGCTGACAGTGGCTACACAAGCATTCCTACCACTACTATCAGAACATAAAATTAACTAATTGGTTTTGCTTAGTTGGTTTGTTTTTCCTTTAAAATTTTTTATTATTGCTATGTATATAGGTAAAGTGAGGATGTATGCCATGAATTTCAAAACTAGTTATACTCCCCAGTTTAGGAAGGGCTTCAAGGAGCAGAAAATATCTCATGCTTTTTTACACAGGGCAATCCAGAGTATAAAAAGCCACATGAGGCTTTGTTATGATTTGCAATCTTGTATTGAGATGATGGTAGAAAATGCAGCATGGAACAGATGACCTGCACAGGGACACTGAAGGCGAGGTACAGAGTTCTGCAGAATGCCTCCAACACATCTAGCACAAAGTAATATATTATTCCCTCTGTCAAAATATTTTTCTTTTTAATTAATTTCAAATTATCAATTTTTTTTTTCCAGGAAGTCATACATGACAGATCACAGGATCTACATTCAGTCTGCAACACATGAGGAATTACAGATATATTCTAAGTGAGCACAAAAGGCATAAATAGATGTGATTTTTCTTTGCTTTAAAGTTTCTCAATTCTTCAGCTTTTATAAAGCTGCAAAAAAGCATCTTCAGCTGACTGGTGGAAGTTTATTGACTTCAGAAAAAACTAAAACCTACTGAGAGCAAAAAAGCTCAGACAGAATTCTAAGTCACAGTAAGTTATTTGAACTGAGTCTTTCGGATAGAGTTATATTTATGACATATGTAAGTAATTAAATCTTGTCTTTAAGTCTCCCAGAAGCTACGTAATAGTAAGATGCCATAATTTTAATGTAAAGATTTAACTAGTAGACTATGTTTTAAACCATACTTGTGTCTGAAATAAGCACATTGTGTTTCTGGCATGTGTAAAGACAGCCCCTTTTTTCCTGCCTAGAACCACCCATTAAGCTAGCAAGACTACCTACAAAGTAACACTGAAATCAATTTAGATGAATGATAAAAAATGAAGAGCATTTTGAAGTCACAGGTTTTTAAACTCTGTTTTACAGACTAATACCCAGCAGAGTCTCTGCATGAGAATGTACTGTTAACAATTTACCTGAGCTAAGCTGGAAGAAGCCGCAGCATGCTCTAGACAGCTGCCCTCTGGGGAGGCATACTGGTATGCTGGAATCTAAAAAGACAAATCATTTTTACAAACCCTAAAGATAAGGAGGCTGTGAAATCATCTCTAGGTTGTTGTACATATATTATGGTTTGCAAATCCCAAGTTACCAGAATATGACAAAAATGCTAATAGATCTTCATTCTTTCAGACTTGTTTCTTGTACCAAACCCAAGGAATTACTCGAAACTGGGAAATACTGATTATTCTGGATTTTGAACTTACATGTGTCTGAACAGGTATGTAAAATTGATTCTGAGTGTGCAAGTCTTCCATAGCCAGACAGGGCTGGGGCTGAACTGTGGCTGAACTAGTGCATTCAGACTTCACAGCATCTTGTAAATAGCCTTCCTGTTCCACCTTTCTTCGCATTGTTGAATTCCAGTGATTTTTAATCGAGTTATCAGTCCTAAAATGAAAGTGTGCAACAGTGAGTGGATTCTGTATCTCGAAGTTTAGTATACAGTGTAATTTACAGGGTTTGTACAGTAGGTTAATTTCAAGCCACAAATCCAGAAAGCTCCAGCAGCACGGACTGAAAGTTCTATTATCAGCAGGGTTTTGGCGTAATTACTAGAAAGATACACTTTTCTAAACTGCCTTCTATTAAACTTGAAGTCTGCAGGAAATGAAAAGTAGGAAAAGAGAAAGCCTTGGTTCTGGCTATTATCACGAGTGAGAATCTTGTAAGGACAGAATGTCTCTGTCCTTAAAAACACATCTTCCTGCTCTGAAATTTCTATGAAGATGCACTCCATTCCCTTCCATTCCTCCAAAGGATTTCCTGTGATTTATGGGTTGCGCACTTCATCAAAATGTTGATTTTTGAAAGACACATCTCTAAGCACTCAAGTGTTGACATTCTTAGGTACACCCAGACAGTCACCTCTGAATTCAGAGAGGGACAGCTTAACGTCCAATTTCAATTCACAGTACAAGGTAAAAGAAAATCAATTTCATTAAACTCTTTATGCGCTAAAATTTTGTCTTCCACAAGCATATAAATTGCCAATCACACCTGAAACAAAGGAGAACAAGACATACAATGCACTCTTAACTTGGTGATTAACTAGTTTTGCAATGCACAACTCCTATGCCTGGACTTTTGAAGGTTGCTAAGATTTTTCTTTTCTGAGTGACCTGTTTAACAACAAGTATTCCACAGAAGTTAAAAAAGATTTTCTGTTCTTAAACCAAAATGAAAGTCACCCTCAAAAGCATTTCAATGAAGGCACTTTGACATCAAGTCTCAGGATGTTAAGGCATTCTGCCACTATTACTTTCAGTCATTCTCCAACTCTACTACAGTTTTTTCTAAGTCATCAAGAGGATATTTGAAGGAACCTGCAGGATTAGAGGTCTTTTTATTGACTGGTTTTATGGCTTTTTAAGAATACATAATCAAATGCAAAAGATCTGTAAAAACTTCAGTATCTATCAAGATACAGATGCTGGGACTGAAGTTTCAACAGGTGCTCTCTGACTAACCAACTAAAGTGGAAAGAGTAGTGTGATGTCTGCTTTCCATATTCCAGTGTTTGTCACAAAGAGAGTTGAAAAGCACCTTCCAGGAAGAAGTTTTGCTATTTCAGCCCATCGGTTTCCCAAACGCTTGTGAGCTTCGTAGATTATTCTGTCCTCCTCTTCTGTCCACGAAGACTTTTTCACCTCAGGATTGAGGTGGTTGTGCCACCTCTCTCTGCACTGCTTGCCTATTCTTCCTTTCAGGTGTTTGGCAATCAGAGACCAGCGCTTTGGACCATACTTCTGAACTAATTCAATAACCTGAAACACAGATGAAGCATGCTGTAATTCCAAAACCTAATTTTCCTAATCAAAGTCTGAGAACACTGGCAAATTGGCATTTTAGAATAGGATTATAATAGTCAGCTTGATAAGATACAAGGCCTAAGGAGGCAGTTAAAAATTATTTTTCAAGAAATAAAAAAAAAATTGCTTATTAACTCCAAATTCACTGTGTTTAGAATATAAGTACACACTGATTAAAAGATTAGTTTTCGAGTTTCCTTTCTGTCATCCATTGTGTAAGTTGACATTAGGGAAGACCAAAAAAGAGGCTGGTAAAGATGCTTGGTTTGACTTTTTTTCCAACAACATACGTATGAGAAAAATCCCACAGCTCTACTCCCAACCTCCATCCCATTTCTATGCCCTTCTATGCATTAGAAGCTTTTTCTTAAAAGATTGATAAGAACTGTAAAAAAATAGATTAGAAAGACCATACTCACAGTCGATAAATGCACGCTTCAAAAATGTTTTAAGCAGTAGGAATAGGCAGTATGTGAAAGCTCCATGTGCACCTCCCTACAGCACAGACCAGGTTTGTCAGGCAAAAAGCTGCAGTGTGGATTCAGAGGTGGTGGAAAGGAGTCCAACACACCATAGCTAGCTTCTTTAACAGTAGAGGATGAAATCATTTCCCTTATTCACAAACCCTTTGAATCTAGTGGGTTTGAGGAACAAAAGACGTGAATGAGACCTTTGATCTTTAGTACTGTAAAGAGATCTCCTCTGCTTGGTAAGTGAGAGCACTTCAGCTCACAACCTGAGCAAAGGGAAATGAGATGCTTGAGCAGAGCAGACATTCCATCTACTTAAAAGCAGCTGCATTTCCCCCCCCCCCTTCCTCTCCTCTCTCACACAGCATAATGTAATTATCTATGTCAAAAGATGCATCAGGCATCTGACACCACCTGTGTGGGGATGAAACCCAAGAAGAAGTACACATTCTTAGCAGTCATATGCCAATTTTATTACAGTAAGAGAGTACAGTATCTATTTTTCTTACCCTCTGATCTTCTTCTTTAGTCCAGGGACCTTTAATCAATTCTGGGTTTAGTACCTTCTGCCATCGATGCTGGCACTGAAAATCTGAGCGATTCTGAAACAGTGTGAGAAGACCAGTGTAGCTGTTAAACTCTTGAACACATAAAACTGTGAATAGGCTAATAACTATGTCTAGCTAATATTTCAAATTAAAATACTTATTCAGACCTTTGTTCTAAGTAGAATAGTTAAATTCTCCCTTATTATTTCTTCTTCCATTTGCTTATAAACTCTTCTCCAGAAAAAACAGCCTTGCACAAAGCTTTAATCTAGTTACTTCAGTGCTCTTACTCAATATTCAAATTCAGAACTTGCTCTTCTTTAAGAAAAACTTAGGATTATTTCTTCCACCTTCTCTAAACTTTATGTGATTGACATGCTTTTGACACTATAACTTAATACAAGGACATAAATTTAACAAAAATACCTTTGCTTTCAAATAAATATTTTTCTAAGTCTCAAATGAATATATTCTTAGCTCTTTACTAGAGCATTAAGGAAAACAGATTTATATCAAGTTTAGCTAACACCTACTAATTAAACAACACTGCTTTCTCTGCTCCAGACAGATGGTGCTTTTTTGTAGCGTCACTAAGGATCTTTTGAAATATTGTTCTCAGTTATGAAAGAGCAGTAAGCATTCACTTAGCCTCCTAAAAACTGTCTGCGAGAAAGTCTGGGACTCTCAGGGTAGTTGGTCCAACCCTTAGCAATATGCCCGAGCCCCAGCCCGAGCTGGTAAGGTTCTCCAAGGTCTGAGCTACATCTGAAGCTCAATTTACAAGCATCCTTTAAAATATTTTTTTACTATTATGTGTTCCTGATTTCTACTTCACCTCATTTTCAAACTAGACGTATGACCAAAGTATATATTAGAAGGGAACGTAACTGAGACAGAGATTCAACTTACTTGCAGATGACTAGCAATGAAAGCCCAATCATCTGTACCATTCTGTTCCACCAGCTTCTTTAGCCTTTCATCCTGTTAAGACATAACCTCAGCCAATAAATGCTATCCCAGTATGATATGGAAGAATAACGTATTTCATGTGTTACTAACATCATGTAGGAATAAAACCAAAGCCAAAAAAAAAGATTTACCTCATCACGTGTCCATTTCACCCTGTTACAGATCTTCTTAAGACCTTTTTGCTGTGGTACTTCATAGTCATGATCCATATATTGAAAGTCATCATCTTCCTCACTGCAGAGCATGACAGAAGAGTGAAGAAGATAGAAATAAAGTTTAAAGTAACTCTAAATGACTTATTTTTTGTAACTACTTGCAGCTTTTTCCCAATCTGTACACATTGCTCTAAAATGACATATGGAATTTGCACGAACATAAGTTGTCTCCAGTAGTGCCCTATATTCACCATGGCAAAGGAACAGAATTAATTTTCATATTAAGGCTGGGTACTGAGATATGGACAGGTAATCTGTTCCAAGTGAAGACCTAGATTTGAAGCAAAAGCTAATATTTAAGATCATGTTTTTGTATCACAGTTATGAATCTTTACTCAAATGAGCTCACAAGGTAAGTGGTTCCTCATCTGCAAAATACATTTCTGTTCCACCTCCGTAACTCAACAAACGTAACGAGGGTGCCAAATCATTTAGCACCAACTTGGGATTTTAAGTGGGCTCCTGTCTTGAATAAAAGCGTTGCCTCAGTGTTACAGAAATTAGTAAAAAAATCTTCGAAGACAGACCTATTCCAGCAAGAAATAACTACCGTATGATCTTAAGAGCCAGGTAACCTCTGTGACTCGATGTAGATCCCACTCCATCTGCTGGAGAAACACACACTTCACAGCCCGGAGAAACAAAGCCTTGCCAACAGACAGCACTGGGAGATACTTCATGGAAATATCACTTAAACTTGTACGTCAGTGACTCATGTTAGACAGCATAAATCCAAACACATGTGGAAACCTAGGCCTAGCAACAAGATGAGTAGTTCCTGGGTGACACTTACAGCAAAGACACAAAGAAGGGACTCCCATCCAAATGTGCAGCTTTAATTCAAAGCAGTTTCATACTAAAACCTTTATTTTTCTCCGTTTTATTATCGGCATAAAGCACGATATAAATATCATAAATTCAAGTTCAAAACTAAATTTATTAGTTCTGTTCAGCCTTGAAAATTACTTTCATTTTTCAGTTAAAGGTAAAAAAAAATAATTGCTTTCCCAGTAAGGGGATTAACCTGTGCTGGTGTCTTAAGAACTGACTAGGTGGGAGAGCTCTACATGATTTCCCAGAACATGCGATTCACCCACACAACAGGCTGACCACCCAGTTAAGGGTATTTGTTATTTCCCATGAAGTGACTATAAAGGTCAGCAGCGAGTTCTTCACAGTACTTATTAATAAAAAAAAACCAAAACCACAAAAAAAAAAAGCTGCAAACACAGTGAATGTAAGAGTTTGCACCACGTGGCTTAGAACTTCAGAAAAGAGGACTCACAGGTAACTAACAGCGGTCCCTTCCTCCTCCCACCTGCTCTTTTCTGTTTCACATCCACAGCTCCTCAGCAAAGTTCAGGAGTCTATCTTGGCATTAGAAGGACCATATCTTGGCATTGGAATCCTATTTCACACCGAGCCAGCCGTACGGTTCACTCCCAGATACAATTTGGCCCTGTGGTTAAGCCCTTTGTCAACAGGGCCTCCTCACCCAGCGCACCGCGAACACCGGCAAGAACAGCCCTCGCTTGCCTGCAAAGTCACGGGGACGCTCGGGTAGGGCCGAACCTCTCCTGCACCTTGACTGCACATGAATGCCCATTTAGACTTCAGTCTTGTTTAGACTAGTACACCAGTAGATCATAAATTCAATATACATGAATGGTTGGAACTACTAACTTAAGCTTTCAATTAAAAAGACAATATTTTCAGACACATGGGGTTGCTATAGTTCACTTGATGATCCTTTTACAGTAATGAAACTGTGCTAAAATACCACACGGAAGTGGAACGTGGCCATCAAAATTTATCAAATAAGTTGAGAACGACAAAGTATTTCATCAGTTCTGCACTAGCATTCTTTGCCATTCTGAGTTGAGAATCATTAAAGGAAAAAAAAAATGAAGCTTACAAATGCAAAAACCAAGCGCAGTTCAATAAAATTAAACTTAATTCCATTCAGTGCAAAACACTTTCTCCTTACTTCAAATCTAAAACCACCTATATGGAAACTCATAATGACAATGATTTGGTTTTGGAGGTGTCGTCATCACACACTACACACCATTCCCACAGGGCTACTCATCTCTAACCAAACCTCCCTCTGCTATCCACAACCAGTTGTATTTTCAGTCATGACATCAAACGCTCCACAGCCACCGGAGGTAGGGCAAGCTACAGCTTTGCAAAGACGAAACCGCTCTTTGCAGCGCCGCAGATGAAAGTCTCTTAAACTACAAACGCAGATGAGGAGGAACAAGTAACATTCTGTCCGAGCTGATTCTTGCAGATCGCAAAGCACAGAGAGCTCCAGCAGTTGGGCTCTGCAAGCAAAGCCCCTGAAGGAATCTTTGTTCCTTACACAACTAGAAACCCGACGCATTGCTGTCTTGGTTTAGTTGCAATTTTGAAAAACAAAACCAAACCAAAACGAACTTAGGAACTCTTTTCATGTCAGTGGAAAATACAGAAGCAGTTTTAATATCTGTAGCTTTAAAGCCACCGTAATTCTGTTAGAAGTATGCAGTCACAGTAAACCCCAGGTGCCATGGGTAACTCAAACGTTGAGCTCACTGAGCATCCTTCCCTTTCTCAAGCCTAATCCTTCTTTTACATTTCTTCATCACTGATTTTCTATTTAGGACGAGAACAACTACAGCTCTTCAAGACCCACCTGAATACACAGTGAAGACACACCCACTCTCATAGCAATAAACCAAAAGATGTATCAAAACCCTCTGGGGCTGCTGCTGAAGCAGTTGAGGAAAACATTCCCTCTCGGGTATGTTTCAAGGCAGATTGCAACATCCTCAGTCAAAGAACATGCCAAACCAGAGGAAGCAGGTGCACTCGGGATACTGGAAGAATCAGCGGCCCGAGAGTTAACTGCACAGCCCCAAACCTTACATCAAGGCTGTGCCAAAGCCACTCGCAGAGGAGAACGGCAAGAAATACTACTCCAGCAGAAGTAAGCAGCTGGAGAAGCTGCGGAGTCGTTACTGACGGGCTCAGTGGCCACAAAGGAGGAAAGCTAAGGCGGAGTTGCCAAGGTAAGCGGCGACAAAGATGGTCTGGGCGAAAACACAGAAGCGAAAGCAGCAAGAGGCGAGACTGATACCCGAGAGCTAGCGCCCGTAAGCCCTAGGGAAGGCAGATAGGTACCTTTGCGGGAGCCGGGAGAGGGAGGACCCGGCGGGCGAGGGAGGCAGGGAGGGAAGGGAAGGCTTTGGGCAGTGACAGCCGAGGCCGGGCGGTGGAAGGAGGCCGAGAGCCGCGCCAGCACGGCTCGGCAGGGGGGTGAGGGCCGGCAGGGGCGGGGCGGCAGCGGCACCTGGCAGGGATCCCGGGGCGCGGGGGCACCTGGGCGTGGGAAGCATCGACGCCCCGGGAGGGGGGGGGGG
>WTSP01000157.1:0-16136 GCA_025331215.1 Actenoides lindsayi | reverse complement strand
ACCCCTCTGGGCAATCTGTTCCAGAGTCTCACCACCCTCATACTGAAGAACTTTTTCCTAAGATCCAATCTAAACCTATTGTCCTTCAGTTTAAAACCATTTCCCCTTGTCCTATCACTGGGCACTCTTGTGAAGAGTCCCTCTCCAGCCTTCCTGTAGGTTCCCTTCAAATATTGGAAGGCGGTTATAAGGTCTCCCCAGAATGTCCTCCTCTCCAGGCTGAACAATCCCAGCTCCCTCAGCCTATCCTCATAGCAGAGGTGCTCCAGCCTCATATAGCATGAATACTCTATGAAATATATTGTATCTCTCTAGTTGTCTTTAAAAGTTGAACTTCAAATCTCATTGAAGAAGGAGTTGCAGCTATTTGACAAGATCAGCTTTCTTTGGTGTCATTAATCTAAAGATATTTCCATCTTCTAATTCTTTATTGATTAAAATTTGTATCAGTCTAAGCATTATTTCCCCTCAGATAAATGGGAGGCTAATTGAGCTACTGTTACTAGGGTCATCTTACTTGTCCTCTTTTAATATCAGTATGTCATTTGCACTCTGTGCAGCAGGAATATCCTTGGTATCTTGAGATGAGTAGAAAATTAATGTCAACAACCTAAAGATTTCCTTAGTCAATGGTTTCTGAACTTCTGGTTCTAAGTTACTGAGCTCTGATGGTTTATAAATGATTATCACTAAAAGATGTTACCCGCCTCTCCTTCCAGTAATCCAGTGTCTGAAAAGAGCTTCTATGATCTTTATATATGAAGAAAAAAAAAAAAATAGATGTGAAATACCTATTTTTTCCACATCCAGGTAATCAATTTTTGTAATCTCTATCTGCTAATATTTATATCCCATCTTTGGGACTTCTTTTATTCCTTCTCTAGTTAAAAAATCCCTCTTCATTGTCTTCAGCAACTCCAGATAATGATTTACTCAACTTCAGCTTTCCCTTATCAATTTTCTGCATATCATCTTTCATTATATTCTTTGTTATCAATTTTGCTTTTTTTCATTACACTTTAATATTTCTGACTGCTGCTTTCAATATTTTGCCAATGCTTTATTGTTTCTTCTTATAAGAGCACAGTTGCAGTAAAATAGCACTTCTATTCAGAGAAAATATAAAAATGTACTGCATATTTAGCATATTAATGCTGTGATAGACTCCCTAAAGGAAATCTAAGAAATCACAAACTCTTTGTTAGTCTGTGCAAAGCAGTCCTCTTTCCAAGAGGAAGGGAGATACATACCAACATGTCAGTAACTTTTGATGCAGCCCCAGTCCAAAGCTGCAGGCTGCACCATTGCATTCTCATCACTGCACCACATTGGCAAGAGCACATGGAGGAGGCATCAAAACCAGTTCAAGAAACGCCACGCAGAACTATGGATGTGTGTGGCACATGATAGGTGTGCAGTCACCAACAGGACTGTCTCACTACGCTGTAGTCATGCTGCATGTGAGCAATGGCCCAACATCTGGCCAGAGGCACATCTCTGCTTGGGCTGATGGATGCTGGGAACCTCTTGATTACAAAAGTGTGTGAGGCAGACAGGGCCTACCACTGGTTTAGGGTACTGCCACTCCTGCTTGCCCCCAAACAAAGTCGCAAGTAGGCTTGGCTTCCCTGGATGATTCTGTGTGAAACAAGCATCAGAGTGCATGTGCTGTTAGCTGTTCCTTAAACAGAGAGAAAAATCCAGGCATTTTGAACCACCTACTAAGTAAAAGAAGCTCTTAACTCTGCACTGAACAAACAGTGTTCCTTGGAGGAATATTCTCCCTTATATACAAGTAAGAACTCATAAGAAAAAGAAAATAGAATCATTTTTTTTCTGATTTTTCACACATATGCCTTAAACTCATGAGTTTTTTAAACAGAGTTTCAATATCTACTTGCAAGTCAAATATTTCCCTCAGTGAGAATTTGTCTTTACACAGCACAAGGCCTGTCAGTCCTAACATAGGCTACTTTTACTCCCTCGCTTGGAACATGTAAGGTGTCACTATTTCTTTTTCCAGTTTAGCTGGTGGGGAGCAGTGGGAGAAAAGTGAGAGGAGAAACATCTTGGACTCTAATGCCAAATCCCCATGTCTGAGCTTCATGGAAACAATGCCAAAATACAGATTAGGCGATACCAGAGCCAAGATGCTGTACAGGAACTCATTGCCAAATTTTAAATAAAACTATTAGACTTTAAGAAGAGTCACCACATTGTCCAGCTCAAATGCCTCTTACAGCCAATAACTTCAACTCAACATAGTATTATACAAAGCATAGAAGCTAACTATTCTTGCAAATAAATAAGGAAAGAGTAAAAGTGGTATAAATGCTGCTATATTATTATTGCATAATTTACTATTCCTTATACTGCAGACAGAGACTGAACTTCCTTTTGCAGCAGATAGTCAAGAAAACTGAACAGAACTCTGCAATTTCCATTCACCAGCATTCACACAGTTTGCTTTGGTCCACATACCATGCAATCCCTGGTTTACCCAGAAATATCTTGTAGAAAGGAGCTGTGCCTAAAAATAAGCCAGCAAATGAATTGAACACAGTAATAAAGAGACTTTGTTGATATATGTCACATTTTCAGAGAACTGCACAACATACAGCAGTAAGCAATTTTCCAAGATTTAACTACTCCATCATTAGTTGTATTGTGCACTTCTGTTGTTGTTCATGTTTCTGTAGCATTACAGAATCCTGTTTGTGGACCCATTCTGTTTGGGCATCAGTACTCTGTTGAACATTACCAGATTTTGTGGTCTTGCAAACTAGCTACTGGTTGGAGAAGAAGTGGTACGGAGTCTGGCAATTTTCTCAGCATGGAACACATCAGGCTTTCTGGATCAGAGACTTGTGACAGTCATTCACATTTCTGTTAGTCACAGGTACCATAGACATTCACCTTAGCTGAATGCACTCTAAAGTGAAGATTGTTCCATAAACGAGCTCCTTGGACAGCCGATGGCATACTGCACTCAGACTGGGAAACAACTGGTTGGACAGTATTTCAGAAAAGCTCCAGGGGCCAGAGTTTCTGAAATGAATCAGAACATATTAAAGAAATACCTAGACTCTGCATCACTGTCTTAGGGTTTGGCTGCAAAAGGCTGTGTAGGCTGACACAAGCTCACTCTGCCCACACTCCAGGCAAGCACAAACTTTCCACACTAGTCAAAACCAAGAAAACTGTTCTGGAAGCCGTGCAGCTCTATTAGTGCTTTCAAAGGTGGTTTCTCCTGCATCTCTCAGCAGGACTTCTTAGCAAAGGCTTAATATCCCCCTAGCAACAGCTTCCAGTTTGGAGCTGCCATGGTCCAGCTACCTCACTGAACAAGCACAGTGTCACACAGCCACCACGCCATAAAATGATGCATTCTGTATACTCTGTGCACATGAAAGATGGGCAAAAAACACTCAAAAGTACATTGCCTGAGATATCTCAGAAAAAAAAATATTGCTGTACATATTCATCAGAAACAATCCCGTTTCTAGAATTCATTTTAGTTAGACAAAAACAGAGCTCAAAATCTTTTATTGTTGGAATTGAATTCTCCAAAGAAAGAGGCACCATGATTTAACCTAGCAGTTTTACCAGGACAGAACAGCATTCTTCCTAAGAAAAACAACTGGTAAAGCCACAGGTGCCAGCCTCATGCTGGGACCGTGCCAGACTGCCGTTAGTGTATGTTTTTAATGAATGATGCCACTGATATATTAATTTAGCTTGTATAAACATAAGGATATATTCTATCTATTTTCATCATCATCATCATCATATATGTAATATTATAATATATTTTTCATGTTATAAATATATATTGACAGCAGGTATTGTCAATGTATGACAGTCCTGTATTTAGGTCACCATTTGTGCTCTGTGCAAATTTGAGTATCACTGCTGAAGCAAGATGCACAGAAATTGGAGGAAGCCCGAAGATGATGAGAGAAGGCTGAACAACTTGAAGTGATCACATTCAGAAAAGTCTCGGGGGCACCAGGGTAAGAGTCTTCAAATATGTGAAAGGCTGGCAATAAAAAAGAAGAGAACAACCTACTCTCCACATCCACAAGTCATGATCTCATTCAAACATTCAGAAAGTTTTCTGACAATTGTGACAATGAACCACCCAACTGGGTCACTGGGAGTAGCTGCAGGATCTGTATCATTGAAGATCAGGGAGGGAAATATATTGCATAGGTAGAGCTGATCCTGCCTTAGTGCAGTGCTATGGATTGAACTCCAGAAGTGTCTTGCAGGAATATTTTTCTGGGGTTCATGTTTTCAGGGTTTCTGCCTGAATGAAAAGTCTCTCAAAAAAGAGCAAGAATTCTCCCTCTAAAGACCCAAAGACCAGTGTTAGCCAGCTCCAGCTTCTCAGTGGTAAAAGCTTCAGAACAAGGGCTGGTGCGTCCAGACTTCCGTGGGCTAAATGCAAGTGTCTGGAGGAATTAACTACTGCCCATTCCTGGTCTTCAACCATCACCCAAGTGCTGGAAATGCAACAGCAGACATGACAAAGGAGCAATCATCCCAACAAAATCAGTTATTACCAGCGATTCATATGGTAATGATGGTGGTGAGGATGATGATGATACTGCTCAACTGTAGCAAGGATGATAATAACCAGTGTTTTAGGGGATGGATTACAGGTTTAATCAAAATGAATAGTTTATCACAGATAATGAATTTTACAGGGGAATATGGTCCTAGGAAAATGCCTTGTGCTGAATGCCTGAAAATTACATTGATTTAAGTAGTGGGCTACCGTATTTGCACTATTCATTTAGGAGAAGAGAGAATGTAGCATTTTTATGTATATATTCTTTGCTATCCTTAAAAAATGGGTGTTAATGTCATGATCATGGTAAGGACAGCCATTCCAGAGTCTCACATGTTTATTGGTACTGTTTTTATAAGCTCTAAAATTTTGCTCAGGTCCCATTTATATCTTCTTTGTTTTGCCCCTCGCAGACAAAGAAAAAGCTATCCATGTGATAAAAAGAAACTAAGATTTGTGAACATCTTGTGAAATCAGTAAGAAACAAAGATCCTAATTCAAGAGACTCTTGAGGCTCCTGATATTACAGTGAGGCTTAAACACAAGCATAAATGAGGGAGAAGCTCTCTCAAACAAATGATAAATGGAGAAGTTCTGGAACAAGATATTAACACTAAAAAAAAATTGTTGAGCATACTAATTTCCCAGTATGTTGTCTTTTTTCCTAATTCAAACAAACAAACAGCAAAGGTTAGAAGCTTCACTTACATTTTGTAGGGAAAGACTAAGGAACAAAAAATGAGAAAGAAGAGAAAGAAGACTGTGAGAAGGTAAAATTAAAGAGTAGCCCATGTTTTAAAAATGGTAGAGACTGAGAGAACATTATTTTATTTCCCAAAAGAAGGAGATCTGGGCTACCAGTGTATCTCCTTTCCCACTCATTTAACTTTTCCTTGTACAGTTTGCATGTTGAATTGTCTACAAAATCGTTCCTGATAGTGTTCATGCTCTTTTACTATCATTGTTGATTTCAAACCAGGCTCTGCTTTACTTTACAAAGTGCCCTCCAAACTCAAACAAGCTGCAGAAATGCTGAGATCAATACATGCCTCTTGAAGGATAGATATTTTGTAACACAAAGGAGTGAATGACTAACAGATTACTGAAGCCTTAACAAAACCTCAGCAGATCCCCATATGGTGCATTGCAATTAAAAGAGTAGAGGATGGATTTATAATTTTTGGGGTGGAGAAATGAAAAAGAAAAGAGAGAGTTTTGGACAAGAAAATGAGTGAGTTGGAGACAGAATTGATGTGTGACCATACACAAAATAGAAACCCTTCTTTCTGAGCCTTTCATCTCTGGGTCACTGGTTCCAATCGAGCCCAGGTCGATAGCGAACAAAAATCATTTTAATCTGATGGCTGTTTGCTGACCTATGTGAAATGAACTGGTTGTGTCAGTCCACTTCCCATCTGACAGCTCTCCCCGTCATCAAGGCCATTGCTACAAGTGGCAGTAATTGGTACTTTTTTTAAGGCCAGTTCAGCTAGAAGGCTGAAGAATGGAAAAAGCAGTAGGGCTGAACCACCTCCTCCTCTTGTTCAGCTGCTCCCTCCAGGTGAGTGCTGGGGGACGCTGGGGAAAGCTGGCACTGCTGTTGCCTGCACTACATATGCTCTTTGAACCAACAAAAGACCTTGGGCCAAAGGGGTGTCCTCTGAAGTGGTAAAGACCTCTTGTGAACACAGATTTCTTGGGGGGGATGTGGGTAAGTAAGGCTTCAAGCCTGCAGTTCATTATAGGTGGATAACATTCTTTGTTGGCAGTCACATGGTAAGGTTGCTGTCCAAGCATGGGACTCTGAAAGTACACATCAAGATACCAAGGCCAGTGCCTGTGGCCTGAGGGTATGTAGTTACAATTTCACCTGCAAAACAGGAGCAAGGATGCCTATGTCAATTTTCTACTGCTGTCAGTGGAAGGACATCTGGGTTCACTCACATATGGGTATGTCCAAAGGACTTCAATAACTTTTTCAGAGAATTTCAGTTTTTAATGAAACAAGCTCATGTGAGGGGGCAACCTGACAAAATGAGCTGAATCTAAGATATTAAAACAATAAAGGAAGAAATAATAGGTGAACTTCAAGAGGTTCATAAAAATTAACACCCTGGAGAGGATAATTTTAACAATTAATTTTATCGGTGTTTTCTGATCAGCTGATACATTCCCTATGTGAGGATATAATGTGTTATGAAGAGGTTATTATGAGGGGAATTTTCAATTACACTTTAAGCCACAGCCACCTTGTCTCCCTCAGATGCCTCCTGGGAACAGTGGTTTTGCCATGGGACATCAGAGGTGCCAGGTGGTCTGGTTAACTGGGGCAGCAATAGGTGCTAAAAAGCCTGCCCAGATAGTTCTGGCCAATGAGGTTTCCTACAAGGTAAATCTGTGCCTGCCACCGCAGACAAGTGGAAGAGCAGTGAAGTGTGTCAGAACTGCTGGCAAAGCTGTGAAACAAAGCCTCACAAAGCAGAAAATCAACCTTGTGAGTCTGTTTCCCCTTTCAGGGATACACATAGAAGTATAAGAGGGAGTATAAGAGGGTGAGGTCCCCTCATGCACTCTCCAGGTGGAAGGATCCATGCTGCACGTGGATTTTCTGACATCTGAGAGAGCTGCTCCCAACATTGCACTTCAATGAACAGATTGTGTGATATTACAGCTATGAGACATAGATGTGTGGGATAGGGACAAGTAAGAAAAGAAGCCTGAAAAGAGAAATCATACCTTGTGCAACTAGTCTTTCCCCTATATGCTCCTCTTTCATATACACACAAATGTCCTTTTCAGCACCCACATGAAGCATCTCTGTTGCTTGTCAAACCAGGCACTAGGGAAAGTAACACCTCAAGATGGGCAAGAAAAAGGCATGATGCTCTCTCATGTAGTGCCCTTCTGAGCTCCCGATGTTTCCTTTCTGTTATGGGACGGATCGTGGCTAGAGGCACTCTGTGTGGAAGGCTGGCAATGGTCCCCCAATGACACATGTGCCCTTACTCCATTTCTCTAGAGGCGGAGGGAAATAAGTGATGTGTCTGCACGGAGGGAATTCCTTTTCAATTTTCATTGGTGATGTCTCATACTACTGTCAAGAAAATAAAGCGCCTGGAAAATTTTAACAACTTCAATTTGGACACTAATGAACATTGACCACTATCAAAGTTGTCTGTGCACACTGAATTGCCTTGTCTCTCAGAGTCTGAAGAGTGAGAATATTCAGGATATCTCCAAAATCTAAAAGAGATCTGCTGCCTTCCCACTAGCTGAAATGATTCAGAAAGTTGTAGGAAGAGGTAATGTTCTAACAGACACTGGTCCCACCTCATCCTAAGTCAGGCTGTAGTCAGGAGGAGAAAGAGCAAGCACTTAGAAGACTGAAAGTGAGAGATGCATGTTATGACAGCTGAGCTAACTGGGCTTTGGTTGTAGTCTTGTACTCCCCAGGATTCTTTCTCTGTTTAATCCAAGCCCACTTTGCTCAGAGGTTTGCCAGTAGGGTAGGTGCAAGATGAATTTTACAGACATGGATAAAAAGCTGGGGTGAATGTCCTGACACAGGCAAGGAAGAGAAAGGGCAGAGGTGGGGTGGACAGTTTGTGGGATGGGCCCATCTCCACAGTATGCTGTGGGAGATAAGGCTTGTGATTCACAGAAGGGTTAGGAATTATATTAAGAGGAGTGCCATTCATATAGCATAAATTAGTAAACTCAAATGTACATGTATGTTATATAGCAGTCCTCATGTCTTAGAATACAAACCAGAACAGAATGTTAAGGGGCAAGTAGAAACATGAATTACACCCGTGAGGTCTCTGACCTTCCTCTGAATAATTTGATCTTTTCAGAGATTAGATCAGTACTGGAATAAATAGGCTGCAAAAAATGGCATTTCAGTTGGAAACAGAAATTTCCACAGTGGCTCAGACCTCTGGTCCATTTAATTCAGTACCTCAGTGGAGTCAGCAATACATGCTTTTTCAGAAGCTATTACATCCATATAATAGAGAGTTCTGTGAGGATATACATTTTTTTTCCAGCTGTTTCTGTCCAAATACTGCAATATTGTCCCCTCCTCAGAATTTGGGTGAGCCTCAGTGAATATTCATAACTTGTAAACTATGGGGTTTAAGGGATTGGAGTTTTGCAGTAATTGGGAATTGCATGAGACCACCTAGTTCATTAAAACAAAATGAAAGACAGTCAAAGCCAGGCCTGCAAAGGTAAACAGTGCATGAATTCACTGCCTCCATATTTAAAGCCTTCAAAGCCTTTCAGTTAAAATCCTTTTCCGCTCTGGATCTCAGCATGAGTCTGGCTGCGGGGAGGTTTTGTGTGGTGGCCTGTCAGCTTCCATCTCCAACACAGTGAAATTCAACTAATTGTAAGTGCACATTGCTCCAGGCATACACTGCCACTCGGGCCATGCACACGCTCCGTGACCCCGTCCACCTACTGTAAAATATGGTATTCTTTACATACACACACACATTTTTTTTTTTCTGTTGCTTGCAATCACCAAAAAGACGATCGGCCAGAGTGAGGAGCAGACATCCCCATTGTGTTTCTACAAAAATCTGCGTGGAAGGATTTAGTTCCACGACTGCGTATATGCCAAGAATTGCAGCAGTCATTGGATTGTGCCTCCATTAATGAAAAAGAGTTGGCCAGAGAGCACAGTGTGGGGCTGCGTCTGCCTTCGGACTTTGATCTTACCTGCTGAAGCTGACCTCACTGCTGTGTCAGGCTCTCTGCATTGCAGCTGAAGATCAGAAAGCATCAAGAGGAAAAGAAGAATAGAAAAATCAGAAATATCTTACAGTTGAAGACCCTCTGTGACCCAAAATAGCCTCTGTTAGTGCTAATCCTCACTTACTTGTGAGGTTCTCCAAGGTCAGGCCTAATTTGCTTCTTATGCAAAACTGTTTTGTTCCTGAGCTTTCACAGCGATAGCATAGTCAAAGATTACTGGCAAATTGTCCTCAGCAGGCTTTTTATCAGCACATTCTCATTCTTCAGAACTTGCCATCTGAACTTCACAGAAATTATCTGAGTTTGTTTCTCTTTCTGGTTTGGATAGGTCAGACTTTACTCCCATCAAGGCAGGGTTTGTTTTCTCACTCCTTGAATTAGAATCTTTTTCAACTTAATTCTGGCTATCAGCTTGACCGCCATGGATTATGTATGGGTGATGTGCTGCTTGCATGAATGACATCATCTTCAACTGTATTCTCTGCTGGGTGGACAATATGGGAGTGTATTTGCCTTCCTCCCCAAAAAATTTCCTAAGTCCTCAGCTGAGAGGATCATTTGCATCACTTCTGCTGCTGACAGATGATCAGCAAACTATTATGGCTACAAATTATATGTTTAATCTTTCTACACTCACTTTTTCTGTCAGTCTTTGTGTGCTCAGTAGCCACCTGCTCCACTGCACTTGGCATCCTTTTTAAGGGTCTTAATACTCTTGGGATGCAATAAGCGTGACCCAGACACACCAGAAGACCAGTCCTGTAAGGGTACTCAGGCAAAGTGTAGGTGTCTCCAAAGTTCAATGAGCTTGGCCTGAAGGCAAGTGCCTGCCCCCAGGATCATAAAGCTCCTGTGGCAATGGGGTAATTTCAGAGAACTTGTGATTCAAAGCTCAGAAAATGAATGATGATGCTTGATGCCTCCCCAGCAATCGGAAATTGTGTTTCTGAATTAATCTCTTTGTGCCTTAGTCTTGTTTAGCTCTTGTATAAGGTTCTAGAAGGTGATTTCAACCCCACCCTATGCCATTATTGTGTGTTAGTATCTGATCCTTCACTGGTGACTCAAGGTGCTATAGTTGAATGAGTCATGTAAATTAGATTAATATTCAGTTAGTTGTTAGCACATTTTTCAGGTTGATCCTCATAAAGTTAGGTACAGTTCTGAGCAACCTTCCTGATGTGACTAGCTTCACTTTCATTATTCTACTGCAGAAGTGTTTCTTGTCTTTCAGATAACCTGCTAACTCTGCTGTCATGTTCAGTCAACCTGTAAGACTCTATAATTCAATGCTGCTCCAGTGACAATAACATTGAAATTCAACCATACAAGTTCACCAATTTAAATAAATAATTCTGATTGCTCTCAAGGAACTACAAAAGAAAAAGAAACCCAAAAAGCTTTCATTGCCACTCACTGCTGAACCTCACCACTTATGTTCACCTAATTATGCAACACTTCTCTTCCCGAGCCATTGCACCTGAAGTGCTGATTATACTGTACTTGGAGTGTTGTGTGCTCTCTGAAGCATCTCTCTATTTGCAGTCTCTATAAGGTTGCCACTGGGTTCTTGATAGAAGTGTTCCCATTGCTATTTCTACTTTGTTTTGGAGGCAATAACTGACATGCTAATGTTCAGGGATGCATCCACAGCACCACAAGAAGTGTGACAATTCCTTTTTTAGAGATGGGGATGTAGGAACAAAGCTGTTAGCCCAAAATCTTGTCCTTATTACTGGGCAGTGTGAGAACTATGTCCCAGGAGTGTCAGACCCCTCTCCTGACTGTGAAAGCACCCTTCTCCAAAAATAAATGCCAGGCAGGGGAGTGCTGAGGAAGATAGTAGCTGCTGCTAGCTGCCTCGGGAATTAATTTTCTAGAGATAAGACAGTCTCAAAAATATCAAGGAATGATTCGGTTTCATTAAATAGAAAACAAACAAACAAAAAACAAACTTGGGAGATTTAATAGAAAGGAACAGAATATGGTGATGTCTGGAGACAGAGATATAGATACGGATTTAGATAAATATATAACTATATATTGTCATGCCCTAACTGAAGTATTCTTATTAGTTTTATTGCTTCATTGTTTGATTTCTAGGTGTTTTAATAAATAAATTTAAAATAAATAAATAAAGTCATTCCAAACATTAGAGTCACAGGGCATTTTGCCTTGGATCTTTTGGTGTAGATTCAGAGTGCATTAGGTTTTTCTAGTACAACAAAGACAGCCTCTGCACAAACAGCCAGAACAAACCAGTGTGCCAGTGAAGTCTTGTTTTGAGGTCATAAATGCTAAGGACCTATGGCTTTTTACTGATCTTCTGCAAGATATGGATTTCAACCACAAGGCTTCACAAGGTAAAGAGTGGCACCATAACAAACCTCTTCTCCCTTGGCCTTAAACATCTTACCCATTTGAACTCACATTTCTGAGAAGAGATTACAATTAGGAAGAAGCAGATTAGATAGAATTGAGTGGCTCAGCTGATCCTGAGATGTATTCTGATCGGTTTTATGTTTCTGGAAGTAGCTACTCAGGAGAGTTAGAGCTCTTTCCTCTAATGGAGTGTCTAGGTCTACCATATCAGATGGGCTGTGTCAGAGCACCTCACCCACCTTGTGGGCAGAGAACCAGTCTCTAACACCAAAGCACAGAGGGAAATGTAGGGGGCACAGCAAATAAATAGCACACCCTCACATGTCCTTCCTTATGCAGGGACTCAAGAAGGGCCAGGCCCACCATTCTCACAGCTTTCTCAGAGTCCTAAATCCCATCTCCTGCCTTCACACTGATTTCTGCAAAAGAACATTAAATTTTACCAGCCAGGAAACTCTCAGAGGACAGTTTCCTCTGACAGCTGAGACAGTGCTGGGGAGCAAATGTCTTCCCACACTTTGAATTCACAGAGCATCTGTCTATGGTCAAGCCTGGATTTTGCCTTGAGCATTCTGGATATGAAGGCAAAGCATTTATAGCCAGCGGTGCAAATTTTCTTGTCCATTCTCCCTTGCAGTTGCCCTGTGGTTTCTCTGAGAAGCCAAAAATATCTAGAGTGATTGCTAGTATGGTTGATCTTTGCTATGTTGACTGTAAATAGTAGTCATTAGTAAGCAAATACTAAATTCCCCCTGTTACATCTTTCTCCTGCATCTTAAACACACTATTAAACTCTCTACTTTCTTTCCTGCTATGTTGTTTCTAAGATAACTATATGGTACAAAACTCAATTATTCTACCACTATTCTGTTCCTAATGTTAATAAGCAGTAACAGCTGAGGTGTGGGGATTAGTTTTGAAGAGTTACTGACAAGTCAGGAGGAGCTGTTGGTTTGAGGTACAGCAGAAAACCGTTATCCTTCAACTAGTCATTAATCCCCAGGAAATGTCCACCCTGAAGTCATTACTGCTCTTAGGATGAAAAGTGTTTCATAAGAGCAGAGTATTATTATGAGGTGAGAAGGAGGGGCAATATGTTTGTGTGAGAGTAAGTGCTCTCCAAATTTTATTTGGATTTGATTTCCTTTTCCTAACAGTATTGAACTTCAGCAGAACGAGCACTGGCTTGCTTTAAACTATTGCTTCTTTCATATGTAACTCAACTCAATTTGTAGAGGCATGTCTTTCTTTTTTTGTTGGGTTGGGGTTTTTTTGTTTCTCTGAATACTGTTTATTTAAGTAATTGTTGGCTCTTTTCCTGTCCTTTGTTGACCCCAGGAAACAACTTTTTTTATATGTTTCCATTCTGGGATTTCTATTATCTACTGACTTGAGCTGGGTGTGCTTCCGTGAAAAGGCCCGAAAGAGAAGGAGCGAGATGAAGTTGCTCTTGAACTAAAGTCAACTTGTCTCCAGTCTGAGGCCCAAGAAAAGCTTCACTTGAAGCGAAGTACTTAGAAGGTAGTTTACAAGTCTGCTTCCCAAGAACAAACCAGGATGCAGTGTTACCGTCTTCATAAAGTTAAAGGATGTGGTCTGCAATTTAGTGGAAAGAAGTCATGTTGTTAATTAGAAAATTTATTTGACAAAAAAAAAGTGGGGGAGGGTGAAAAGGGGAAAGGAAGTTGGGAAAGCAAAACAGAACAGAAGGGAAAAAATCTTTATGATGAGGTGCTTGGCAGGATGAAGGAACAAAAGGAAGGCTTTCTGCCTGTCTCCTGATATTTTCCAACTCAGCAAAAAAATCCATTGTGTAGCTTAAGGGGAAAAAAAAAGTTAAAGTTGAAAGCTTAGTGTGTGAAAGCAACTGCTCAACCATTGTGTAATATGGGCTAATGTAATGTCACTGTTTCCCCATGATGTAAGTTGCAATTTTTGTTCCAGTTGCCATGGTCAATGTTATCACTTTCACTTTTCAGAAGGGGCAAAGGGGTGCATGGAGATGGTATTTCTCTTTACCCCCACCACCCCTTCCCCACCCCAAACAAAATACTTCTGTTAGGAAATATCAGTGATCAGTGCTGACCAGATGTCACTGACTTCTCTTTTTTTTTTTTTTTTTTTTTTGCATGTGTCCCTTAACAGCTGGCAAGAATATCAGCTCAAATTATTCACCACAAGCACACTCTTTCTGTTTGTCTCCAGATAAAGGGATTTGAAATCCTGGTTGTTTAAGAGGAAAGAGGGATGTTGAAAACTGTGGAATGGATTTCTTTGGGCAGAGGGAATACTTATTGAAGATCTTTAAATCTGTCAGGGATGGTCGTGACTAGCATGCAAAACCAAACAGATCCATTAGGGTTGGCACTTCATGTTCTCAGAAACTGCTTTAGCCCAGGATGTTTTCTTGGAACCACTGTAAAATGGCTTGTTCATAACAATCAACAAATCTAGATGTAAAGACACTTTTTGTTTCAGTCATGTCAGACGGAAAAAAAATAATCTTTGATGTGGTTACAGATAAGAAATACAGTAAGTGGATGATAAAAAGGAACTTATGTGCCTGGGTGCTCTAGGATTGCCTGGGACCATAGCCATGTGTCTGTGTTACCTTGAACTACAATCTCTACAGTTTGCAAATGGGGTGAGGGAACAAGACACTCCGGTTTTGCCGTGGGACTATGCCACACACAGCCCTGATTTCACAGGTCTCAGGAGGTGGCAGTGGTGACAGAGCAAGTGGCACTGCTCCACCTGAAACCACACTCTGTGGGTACTCCTGTTCACAGTGCAGAACAGTCTGATTTATCCTCATAGGCCCTTATCCTTAAGGCTAATGACCCTTGTCACCCATGCCAGTGAAGACCATTACCTTCTGCCTAACCTTAACTTTCTCTTCTTCCCCTTAAATTTACAGTTATATCTGCTTTTCTCTTCAAAACTGTCATAGGTAACTGGTGTTGTACAGAATAGTGCTGTATTCTTTCCCAGTTATGACTTTGTTGCAAAATAGGTGTTTTCCTTATATGAGCAAAGATAATTAAGGAGCTTGGTACATGGAAGTCATAGCATGATAGCACTTTTTTTACATTTTTAACATTATCTTCAGAGGAATGAGAAAAACAAGATCAGGTGAAGGGTTTCTGAAACCTCCTTGACAGCAGGGAAGCAAATCTCAGCTCTTCACTTCAGCTCTGTCTCTAAACCAGAACAAATCACTGTGTTTATTTAATACTGCATCTTTTCTTTGGTGATGGTTTTAAATAGTCACTTTAAATGAAAGAGGCAAAGACTTTTACTGAACAGTAAGGACAGCAATTAGCCTTGGAAGAGTATGTAACACATGACATGTCCCAGCATATTGAAGCTTGTATTCTATTATTTACTGTTTGTAATGTAGCTGGAGAGATCCTCACTATTGATGTAAACAATCGTGATTTTCTGAAGCATGCTAAGCTCTTGAAATAACATCAAAGTCGTTCATAGGCACTAATTTCCACTGGTGAACATGTTCTGGCTTCAGGTCCTCTTATTCTAGTCTTTACCAACAAGCAAGCAGGAGAAGCCAATTCAATATATTGTCATATTCCATCTTTACCTACCCTTCAGTAAGGAAATGCCAACATTTTATCATGACATGAAAGCCTTTCCATATGCCTCATCACCTCCACTGCTGATCTCTGCAGTCCATACAGTTTTGAGCCTACCCATTTTGAAATGCATAGAGGGAACTGACTGTGGCTCTCTGTCCATTTTAGGATGCAGGGAGATGAGGCTCTAGACTACTGGAAAAGCAGTCTTGGGTGACCTAGATTTCTGTAAGGAAGCCTAGCTCTATCTGAGTCAATACCAGCATTGCCACTGACTTCAAAGGGGCCAGAGTAGTGGCCCCTGTGCCTTCCTTTTTGTGCTGAAAAAATGGGATGTTATGGTACTTGCCGTTGTTTCTGAAGTGGGTTTAGATGCATATAAAAATTAAATTATTAAATAAAAAATAATTATACTTTTTACTGTATTTTCCATATTGGTTTCCATCACACTGTTTTGTTTGCTTCTCTGATGGCCCCAAGGCACAGAGCAGATGTTTTCACTGAGCTGTCCTCAATGACTTTTAAATTACTTCATCATTGAAAAATGGCAATAGTGCCAGTCTTTCTTGTAATGTTTAATCTCATCATTCCTCATATGCTCATAAAAAGACAACTTCAGGGCCAAATATACACAACACTGGAACCACCATCTCCAGATACCTCAGGTAAATAGCAAAAGGGAGATGAAGGGACGGGCGGGTGGAAAGAAAAGAAAAACAAGTAAGAGAACACAAGATGGAAATGGTAGAGAGAAGGAAGAAAGGAAAAGAAAAGAAAAGAAAAGAAAAGAAAAGAAAAGAAAAGAAAAGAAAAGAAAAGAAAAGAAAAGAAAA
>WTSP01000156.1:3678-20073 GCA_025331215.1 Actenoides lindsayi | reverse complement strand
GGGAGGCTGACCCCCCCCCCCCCAGCGGGGGGCCCCCGCGAGCAGGGACCGCGCCCGGCTGCCAGGCCCGGGGCCAGAGGGTACACACCCCCACACACCCCCACCCACACCCCCACCCACACCCACACCCCCGCACGGACCTGTTGGCACAGCCCTGCCCCGGGCAGGGGGACCCGACCCGGTACCAACCGCGACTCCTTGGAGCCAGCGAGGTCCCAGGTCCGACACGATGCTCCCACCTCCTTCTACAGCTGCGTTTGGAACAGAAGTTGACGCACACAGTATGATTTGGCAATCTTTATATCCACAATACATCATTACCATGCACAAAAATCGAGTGATGGGTATATTTACAAAGTGAATTGCACTTAACACAGGAACCAGGAATAAAAATAAAACGAAAGGGACCTCTCTTCTGGGTTGCATAAAGGTCCGGTGCTATTTATAGCCTACGAAGCCTGATAGACAACACTACCGTGCATTACCTGACCAGTTTAAAGTAAGAATTACTGTCATTTATCGAAACAGCGCAGCCCGGAAGATCCTCATCTCATGGAAACAGCCCACTGATCACCACTCAAGCTGTATCATCTATCAAGGCTGCTAAGAGCTTCTGCAAGTCAAAGAATCCCACCTCAGCCCTGACTCACTGTATTTCCCCCGAAGGACAGCTGGCCCTCACCTCCAATTGCCTGGGTTTTCTTATTTGAAATTCAGGCCCTTACCTTTAATACTGTTTTGGGGTGGGGTTTTTTTGGTTTTGTTTTTTTTTTTTTTTTCTAATAAAGGAAAAAGGCCTACGTGACTGAGTCACTTCATCAGGATCTTTTTTTTTTCTTCTACAGTGTCCAGAAGCTCTAATCAAGTTCCTCCGCCATGGTTGGAAGGCAAACAATGACCAAGCACGGGTAAGACTCAACCATTAACAGCCCACAGACAGATCCCACCCACAACCCTTGGAACAGTACAGGAAGTGAAAACACCTACTGTACATTTTCCCAAGCAGCTTTTGGTTAAGTGACCTACTCAAATAAAAGGCACAGACCAATCCTCACCATCCTGGCACCTCTCCCTGAGAGTGCTCTCTCCTGGTTGCACAAGAATACCCCGTTCCCAGCCTGTCCACAAACTGTGGGGTCATTGCAAGAGATCTAAGAGAACAGCAGCCAAAGAGGGGAGGAGAGGGGAAATCTCCAGCAAGCAGCAGTCTTTCCACTGCTTCTAACCTGCTGGAAGTGCTGAGAAGGAGCCACGGAGGGAAGAAGGGATCATAGTTGCCTTTTCCTGCTGCTAAATTTTGATGGTCTCTGCAGCACACACAAAAATCTTTTCGACAAAGTAACGAGCAGTCACCCAGCAACTGGATTTTTACATTTACACCAGTATAGAGCTTTAAAACTTTCCTACAAAGCAAACTTTCTAGTCCTGTACAGGCTACAGACAAACTCAGTGGAGATCCCAGACTTTCACTCACCTAGTCTGTAAGCATCTGACTCGGTAAGATGAAAGGCTGGATTGAGGTGGTCTGCCCAATGAATTTATTTTACCAATTACCTGTTTGTGTCCTCACCACCAAATGACTTCTGGGTGGTTTTTTGGCCTTCAGTCTCCCCCTAAGAAACAGGGTAGTGGGCAGAAGCACTGGAGGACCTGATCTGAGTATCAGCAGGAGCCTTCAGCTGAGGTTTCTAGGACTGACACTGGGTAGTAAGCTCCCAGTGCTTTTTAGTGTTCTTTTTCAAGAGCTAAATGAAATTCACCCTCGACACCCAAGTAAGCAAGTATAGCACACATTCCTTAATTCTCTGGCAGCCTTCCTGTCACTGAGAGTTTTACATAAGCCAAATTCTGCCCTCAAACCCCTCCTGGCAGATGGAAGAGAGTTGGAACCTTTCCTACATTCCTGACAGTAATACTGAGACAGAGCCAGTGAAGTTCTGTACAAAGCACTTCAGGTGAGATCCCGTGTGACTGCTCTTTTCACATCAGGAAAGCATGGTTAAGGAGCCTGGCCTACTGGAAAGCTGCTTTGAATGTCAGGTCTTCCCTCTGCAGTTTCAGCAGCCATCACCAACAGTGGGTTGGAGCTCTAGTTCCCGAGGAGTGCACAGTGCTTTCAGCAGGACACCAGGGTGTTTGAGATCCCCTGTCTATGCAGAGGAAGATGGTTTCACCAGGCAGAACTGGTCCACTGTACTTTTTCCACTGGCACTAATGGCCCCGTGCTCAGACCAGGCAAAAGCATCTCAACCCCACAGAAGGGCTGCATCTCTAACTGCCTGGAGAGCAGCACAGCAATCCAGGAAAGAGTCAAGACCCAGTCTGCTAAACTGAGTGACCCCAGCAGATAAAGCTCCCCCCGCTTCATTTACAGTGCTGACAAGGTCTGTGTGTGCACACACACCCCCTTCCCACACCTTGGGCATGCTGCACAGTCCTGCAGCAGAATCACACAACAGATCTCACAAACTGCCCACCCCCCCAGCATGAGCAGCGTGGGTCTGAAATCCACCTGCTCTGAGGGGACTTTGGTCAACGCACAATGATGTTGTACCCCCATCATCTAAGCCCTAGACATGAATCTTTTGTTGGGACTACGAGCCAAAATTTAGAGCCTTCCACAAAGTCAAAGACTAAAAAAAAATCTCCTTCAAGAGAAGTGACTAAACTGCTTCTCAGCTTCTTACACTAGGCCAGATTAATTCTAGAAACTTCGTGTCAAGAACAGGACTTGAACAGTAAGCACATAAATACATCATCCTGAACTAGTAAGTCTTAACAGCATGATTCTTCCTCACACTCTTCAGCTCACTTCTTTATAAAAAGTTCTGTTCAAAACTGAAGGAGCCCAGCTCCACTCGTGTCCAGCTCTTCTCCAGTGAAACAATTTCAGCATCTCCCAATCTTCTCTCTGATGGTTTGCTATCTGCCAGCCTTCTAAATACCAACTGGACATCCCATTCCAGTCTGGGACCATAAACAGGAGACATCTCCAGCTCCCACTGGCTACACCTTCTCTCAAGAGGATGCTACTGAAGTAAATACCAAGTGTCAAAAGTGCTTTCTGAACCGGGACAGCCTTAGGCCAGAGCTCTGTGATGCCTCAAGGGGAATTCATATCCTCACCCACTGGCAATGGGTGCCCTCCTTCACCTTGACTGCATCCTCTAAAGAGAGGTGAAAAGGGGAAGTGGCAGGCACCACGTGCACCCTGTGCTGTGAACTACAGCCCTCCTCTAAGTGCATACAGTACAAGGTTAAAGGCATTGGTCCGGAAAGCTTGTAAAAGAAAAGCCATTAGAGTTAACCGCCCTTAATTTTATTCCATAGCCAGACAGAATAGTTGAGACTGGAATGTCAGATTTCCCCTTCAAGCACAATTCACAGTTTGTATTTGCTTTGTATCAGAAAAGAAAAAAAAATAAAAATAAAAAGAATCAACTCACTAATATGCAGGTAGGATTCATCCAGTGAGGTACAGTCTCAGAATACAGAGCAAAAATTCACTGCCAATTGCTTTGCTAGCCTTCAGAGAGCAGCAGATGGTCTCCAACTCTGCCTTTAGACAGTTTCAGCCAGTATTTGCCTCATCATAACATTCAGCATAGACCAGAGGGGATGCAAGTGTGTAAGAGAGCTAGTGCACGATGAAAAGCCATCATAGAAGATTTCCACAAGCTAGCAAGAAGACTGACTACACGTGTTGTGGTAACATTCTTCCCATTCAACAACAACAAAAAAAATCTTATAGTAGGTAGCCCTGCTGATGACAGATCTGTTACATCAGGTGAAGTACAATCATTGGAGAATTACAGTCTACAGTTCAGTAAACCAGAGTAAGAGGAAAACAACAGGTTAGTAGTTATTATGTGAAATCTTAATATTATGCATTGTAGTAGAGGTCAAGAAGATTATGCACAAGGTCACCAGTGAAAGATCATGAAGAGAAAGTTCAAGATGCTATGGTTCTGCAGAAGTTTTACAAAATGTATAAAGTATTGTGTTTCTCTACAACAACCAAAACCCTTACAAGTGCAGGTATATACATGACATGAAAATACTGCTTCACTCACTCAAACAGGGGTAAGAGAGATCTAGAGAAAAAGCAGCATGCACAAAAAAAAAGTAATAATAATAATAATAATAATAATCCTGGAACTAGAGAAGATCCTGCTTTCAGACACTGATCCACAGTACAAAAGAAGCCTACTTGTACAGGTTGCAAAAGGTCTCTGAAGTTGGTACGCTGGCACTTACTGTACAATAATGTTAACTGATTAACATGAGCCATGAATAAATATGAAGCCACTTCATAAAGCCTGCACAAGCAGCACAGGCATCCATGGTGGCAGAGAAAGCAATGCAGACATACTTCATTGTTCCCAAATAAAAAAAAACCAAACAGAATAGAGAAAGATTTCCCGAGCAGGAAACGGTGAACTACACAGCCAGACTAACTGGATTAGGGGTAATTACATCATAAGTAATGTTATTTTCAACAGCTTTCTCATGTGTGCAGCCACTAAAAACCTCACTGTGAGACTTTATCGGGACAGAAAACAGAGCATTTGGTAGGATAGCTATTTCCTTTTAATTTCTCCCCCCCCTCCCGCCCGTGTTTACAGAAACACAAGACAAAAAAATACCTGACTACGGGAGTCACCTAAATGTAGTTATTTCTTCAGCTGTTGTAGTCAAGTCCCCATGGTTTCTCTCCCAGAAAAAAAATAACCCAAACCATTTGAGGAGAGTGTTTCATGGGTAATATCCAGCAGCAGATGTTCCAACACAAACATGTCTATCAGATCAGTGCCTACGTTTCAAGCCCAAAAGTCACCACATTGAAGGGGATTTCAGAGGCAGGGGAATGTTAGCCCTACAATTAAAGCCCTAAGATGAAATGGGGAGCTTGGGAACAGGGCAAAGGAGGGAAAGAGGTGGGGGGGGACGGGGGTGTCACTGAAACACAGGAGATTAAGAAGTGCACACAAGTTTCTAAATGAAGCACAGACGAAGTGAAGGGCACAGGAGTCATCTCCAGGAGGTCACAGGTTCTGACAGCACTGGAGTTTGTTGGATTTCTGTCCGTCGGTGGTTGGTGGGACACTGATGTCGACGACGTTGTTGCCAGGAGACTCGTCGTGCGCAGACCGATCCGCGATCTGCTTCTGCGAAACAATGCGGTAGATTTCTGCAACGAGAACAGCCCCGTTAGAGCCCCCCCCCCGGACGCTGCCAGCCCCGGAGGAGATGCTGCAGCCCAAGAGTGAGAAGATTCTGGAGAGCTGTGGAAGGGGAACCTCAACCGACCAACCATCTGTGGCACTTAACAGCTGCCTGGAAGAGTTAGCGAGATGAGATTCCTCGCTGTCTTCCACGGCAGCGCTTCCCGTCGGGTTCTCCCGCAATGACTCCACGGGCGTGGGTATGATTTCAAAAGCCTTTTATTAATTAAGCAAGGAGCAGCAACGCTCGTTTATAAAACAGGGAATCGTTTCAGTTTTCATTACAAAAAAAAAAAAAATGGCCAACGATCTAGAAAGACCAATCAAGGGGTGCTTGGAAAACGTCAGCGCACGGCAGCGGTGCTGCCGACTACGGCACGCTGCAGCTTCTGGCAAGCTGCTGCTCCTCGGGGACAGAAGTGCCCTCTCCCCCTGCAACAAATCACTCTTCCCACTTAGGACAGGAAAAAAGCCACATGGCTCCATAAAACCCCACAGCGAGCCAAAAATGCTTTTCCTGGGAGAATTAATTTCTGTGACTCAAATTAATTTCTGCCTGAAAGCACCGAGCTCCCCCAAAGCTGTGACTGCCGAAGGGAGACCGCCGGGTTAAAAGCTTTCAGAAACAAACCATTTCAACTGCAGAGCTGGTAGAAATAATTTAAGTTGAAAGGTTTTTAAATTACTTATTTCACTGACTAAAAGCCCGTGTTCCGACTTCCCTCCATTGTGAGACAGGAAAAGGGCAAGTACCTCCCTGGAAGTCTGCAGTAAATGTTATGGTCACATTCACACAGCCTCGAAACAGCAACACCCAAAGTCTTTACTGAGGATTAAAAATCACAGGGGACTGTGTGGGTTGCATTCGTGTTTGTTTGGGTTTGGTGTTTTGTTCAGCTCTGGCTGGGGTTTTTTTGGTTGGTTGATTGTTGTTTTGGGGGTTTTTTTAAAGAAGCTGCACATATTTCCATGGTTTAAAATGGAAACCTTTAGCCCAACGGCTGATCTCGTTGCCACTGGCTACCTCCAGCTCTTTCTGCTGAGAGGGATGAGGAGAGCTGTGCAGACTCTCACATCCCCCTTCTTTTCTGCTCAGTGGTGTATTTTAATATAGCTGGTCAGAGTCACTGCCAGGCCTCCTTTCCTTCAGGGCAGCAGCTGTATGGGTTTTTTTTCTGGTGGTCCAGGGGGCCTTCAGGTCCCCCGTAGCTGCTGCCAACTCCCTGCTCTACACAGCAGATTTTCCCAGGTTTCTTCTCCCTTAGAAGGATGATTCTCCCCCAGGTAATCACTTTGGGAACAGCCTCTTCAGGACTCCTCAGTCTTACCAGCCACATTCCTACTGTGTCTAACTGGACAATCTCAACACTTGAGAGTCCAGGATGCTGCTGAGACGCAGTGTTTTGAGTTGAATGTAGCCATGCCTGACCTCAGCTTGAGCTCTGGCTCCCTGAGAACCTCATCTCTCACCGCAGACTGTACTGGGGCTCTCCTAGAGCAACCTTAGGCCATCTTCTCTACCCAGGGTCAACCTGAGGACAGCAAGGGAAGACAGGACGA
Source organism: Actenoides lindsayi (assembly GCA_025331215.1). Classification (NCBI taxonomy): domain Eukaryota; kingdom Metazoa; phylum Chordata; class Aves; order Coraciiformes; family Alcedinidae; genus Actenoides; species Actenoides lindsayi. The sequence goes on along the minus strand of WTSP01000156.1, from coordinate 13,288 downwards.
ATGGTGACTGCTGAACTACTCTAAGAGCATGAAAACCACGGCTACCATCTCCAAGCATCAGGCAGGTGGCCTCAGATCCAGCCAAGTGTCACAGCTGAGCAGTCAACCTGCCCAGCAAGGCTGCCCCACACAGGAGACAGTCTCAGCTTGGGCACCCCACAATCTTCTCCTATAGCTCTGTCTCAACAGCAATGTTCTCCAGTTGCTTCACCAGCAGCTCTAATAACTGAATGCAAATTTTGCTGGGCAGCAAATATAACCCATTCCTAGTTTGTCAGGCTTTTTACTTCCAGGAGCAGCTTGGCTACCCCTTTCTCTCCTACCTGCCTCTTCTTGGTCATCCTCCTGTAACCCCAACACATTTCTGGTACCAACAGAGTTGGCCAGTACTAGGCCTAGTGACCCCCACACTTCTTACTGCTTCCCTGCACACCTCTGCAAAAGAAACCTAAAAGAGCCTGCCTTCCAGAACTCCCCAGATTAAAACTCAGGTTTTTTTCCTAGTAACAGGCTCTTGTTTCTACATCATGAAGAAGCAATAATACAAAGTCAAGTCTTCGGTCAGCATCCAATAAGCAACATACAGCAGACACCTCCTGCTAATCAAATAGAACCAAAACAAAAACTAAGTTTTGCTAAATCAAAATCTCTCTCTGATCACAATAAGGCTCAGATAATGCTCATCTTGAGATGTCACGGGGCATGTAAGTCAGGCACAACTTCACAGAACACTGTGAGACTACACAAGCAGTTCATCAGTCCTGAATTCAGCTAGGGTAAGCAATTGGCAGGAACTGGATCTTGCCAGCTCTTCACATTCATGGTATGGATCTTAAAGAGCTTTTCAAGAGACAGAACAAGCACACTGACAAATTATATGGCATTTTCCCCTCACTGGGACAAGACTGAGATCTCGTGGGGCAGCCAGAACAGTAATCCAACATCTGTTTGACAGCCCTCCTCCTAGTTAGATACTGGTTTAAGACTTCTTTGCCAATTACTTCATTTTAGGAGTGGAAGGCCATGCTTTGAAACATTAACATGCCTGTTGCCCCAAACAGTATTTTGAGATGTGACCATTGCAGAACACAGAGTGGAAGGTAAAATCTTTGCTTTCAGAGACTCTAAGTTTTTCAGGGTTTTTTAGCTCCAACCCAGCAGTCCTGCAGGCCCTTGCTGGTTCCCTTCAGACACTCTTGGTGTGACAGCACCATGCTTCCCAGGACTCTGCTTCCAAGGCACAAGAGCTCCCCAAGTGCAGAGTGGCCTCAGCCTGGTGCCAGAATAATACCACCTCTGGAGCACAAGGTGTTAAAGCACACAGCACTGACATACTCCCAAACTAAATTCCAACTAAAGTTAGAGTAAGATGAGGCCAAACCCCAAATTTGGGAAAAGTCACCCACCCCAATGGGAGGAACAACACAGAGATGAGCAGTGCTTATTTTAAGCATCTCCCTTCCTCTGTGTGCTTCCCACTTCTACTACCTGTAGGCTACGTATCTCCCAGCACATATCCTGCCACTTCAACCCTGTCTTTCCTCCTCCTCCTCCCTCATGACCATACAATTCACACACCTTGGCCAGCCTCACTTTGAAGGAAGTCAGCAAGTTCCCCCCCGTGCTGCACTGAGCCTAGAACAGAGCTGCACTCTTCCAGAGAGAGGCCAAACGAGCCCTCGGCCCGAGTCTGCAAAACATCAGCTGGAAATCCCTGTGAGCCTATGAACAGAAGTGCTCTGGCCATGGCTCAGTGCAGCGAGGAGGACTTGCTGGTGGAACCTACAACAGTGAAGCTTTACTGGTGAATCCTAGGCCTCCTGGGCAGTACGGTGCTCCATGGCCAGGAAAACACATGCAGGCAACAGCTCCATCTTAAAGAATGGAAATTCTAGGCCCGAGTCTGAAAGAGGGGGGGGAAAAAAGCAAGTAGTAGAGTACTACTGCCTGGAATACCTCTGGTACTACAGGCAGGGGACCCACTCCACAAGCCACGCAGCATCTCCATGCACAGAGCAAGCCTGAAGCTGCAACTGGACACTGTGCACTCAGCACCCCCATCTACAGCACTTAAACATGCTGAGGAACACTCTTGGGCAGGGGAAAATGTTAAGTCCTGGCCTCATTTTGGCCTGTGACGACTCTCACCTTCTTAGACAACTCCTGGGACCCTTTAGGGACACTCCCAGGAGACAGCCCACGTGCAGCTATGCTGCTGGTGCACCATCACCCACCACCCTTGCCATCAGCAGCCTGGGCAGAAGTGTCACGCACCAGTCTGCTTTGATGCAAGAGAAGACCGTGGAACATGTAACTTCCTAGTATGGTTGTGACTTCACTGCCTGGATTTTGTGCAGGCACAGAACTCCCAGTGCCTTTACAACAGTGCTGCTGCAGTGGCTTGAATTTATGGAACATCAGGAAATGAGGAACCTCCAGATTCTCAGGAGGAAAGGTCCGTGTGGGGCGGGAGGCAGAACACAAAGGTAAGATTAGAAGGGTTGCAAATGAACCAGCATCCCAACAGTCACTTCCAAAACACTCCCAGTATGTGCAAAATATGTATATGTATGTATATGCCCATCAAGATCTGCTACCTCAGGAGGTCCTCTCAATCCAGAACAACCCATACCTGTAAGGATGTTCTTGAAGGCTTCTTCTACATTTGTTGAATCCAGAGCAGAAGTTTCAATAAAAGATAAGTTATTTTTTTCTGAAACAAATGACAAGTGATAGAGTTAAAAACTTCAGCAGCACTTTAGTTCACCATTACTTTGAGGTTTCCACCTCAGTTTTTACCATTTCACCATTACTTTGAGGTTTTCACCTTCATTTTATGCAAAATCAGCCTGGGCATTGTCTTTTTTATTTTATTTTTTTTTTTTCCTGGAACAATCTGATGCACCATTTATCTATATTTACCATAAAACCCCTTATAATACAGTCTGTTTCCTTTCCTTTTACAATGCAAAAGATGTAACTTCTTTATTTTTTTTAAATAAATAAAAGACATGGTGATTAACACCCAAACATCTCATGTGGCCTGCCCTGGGTGTCCCTGCTCTGGCAGAAGGGTTGGACTTGATGATCTCCAGAGGTTCCTTCCATCCTATGATCACACCTAGAACGGTACTGTACAACCTGCTCAGAAGTAGGCAAATTTCAGTCACAGAGCTTCAAAGGCAAGAACTGCCCCATCAGCACCTCTTCAAAACAGCCTTAGCAGGAAGCCAGGGGCAAAAAATACACTGTTGAGCCAAGTGACCAAAGGAATGCACTAGCCAGGGTACCTACTAACTTGTTTGGCTTCTCTTATACAAACTCCACTTCTCATGCATCTGAAAACGTAAAGACAAATCCCAGGGCACTTGCTCACTAGCAAACTTCAGAGAACACTCTTAAGCAAGCCCTAGTAATATTTCCAGAAGGATTTTCAAGCCTGCACGTTTAAATTCCACCTCCAAGCTTGACAGTCACACAACAGCAAGCTGCGTGTCCCTAGGCCCGTAAGGGCAAAAGGGTGTTGGACCAGTGCTCTGCAAGGAAAGGAAGAGAGGAATAATGCAGTGGCAGCAGCTCACGTAACCCACTTGATTTCTCCCACCAGCTGATAATCTCCCTGCCTGCTGATCCCTGCATTTAACTGAAACTCGATGCTGCTACCGTGTGCACCAGTGCTCTGGAGCAGAAGCTGCACCATCTAAGAGCAGGTTCCCCTGCTCACTGGCAGCTGTCCCCATGGGCATGCACTCGGTAGAGGCAGGCCTCTAGGAAGGAAGGAAAGACATTTTGTGTTGTGATATTTGATATTTTATATTTCTATTGTGACATTTTCCCTTCTAAATGTCGCTCACTGTTCCCGGCCTTGCTAGAGGAAGAGTTTAATCTCCAGCTATCAGGCAGCTCAAGGACATGGTTTCAAAAACATGTACCACCATTAGATTTTAAAAAAAAAAAAAAAAAAAAAAAAGAACATGACAACAAAAAACCCAAGCAACAAAACTAAACAACCATCTACACACGCTATTTAATGAGTCGAGATATTTTCATTTTTAGCAAAACTTAAATGCCTTTTTTAGGGTAAAAAAATGAAACCTGAGGGGATCTTCTGATTGTTTACAAATATCTGCAGGGTGGGTGTCAAGGAGAAGGGGCCAGTCTCGTGTCAGTGGTGCCCTGGGATAGGACAAGAGGTAATGGTAGCAAGGGGAAAAACACAGAAAGTTCCATCTCAATGTGAGGAGAAACTTCTTCACTGTGAGGGTGACAGAGCCTGGAACAGGCTGCCAGGAGAGGTTGTGGAGTCTCCTTCTCTGGAGACTTTCAAGACCCTCCTGGCTCTGTTCCTGTGTGGGCTGCCCTGGGTGACCCTGCTCTGGCAGGGGGTTGGACTCGATCTCCAGAGATCCCTTCCAACCCCCACCACTCTGTGATTCTAAGTTCACTCCTGGCCAACACCAGTGTGATTACAGCTTGCACCAACAGCCCCGAGCTCAGAAAGCACCCACCCAGCAAACAGCAGCCACAAACCTGCAAAGGCCCGAGCCTCGTCGGTGGGCACAGCTCGCAGATGACGCAGGTCGCTCTTGTTACCCACCAGCATGATGACAATATTGTTGTCCGCGTGATCCCTCAGCTCCTTTAGCCAGCGCTCCACGTTCTCGTAGGTGAGATGCTTGGCAATGTCATAGACAAGGAGAGCCCCAACAGCACCCCGGTAATACCTGGAAGCAGAAGGCAGGGTCCTTTGCAGCCAGCTCTGTCCACGTTACACCAACGGGCTCTTCTAGAGCTGGCACCGCTAAGAAGCGCCTGGAAAATCTTGTGCCGATGCAATTACTGTTGTCGGGGGCCTTTTAAGCCTAAAGCCAAGTTTCAAGTGAGTTTGGTTTTGGGTTTGGTTTGGTTTTTTTGAATTCCAATGTATGTACCAGACTGGGGGAAGGCGTGACACTTTTCAGCTGCTAAAACAGCCTGCAAAAAAAAGCTCACCGAGCATTTCAGAATCACTGCTGCTAGAAGGTTTTTGCAAAGCTATCATTTATCTTTCTACTAAGCAAACAGTCCTTAGTAAAATGTCAGTATTTGCTGCTGATCTTTCAAACACCTCCTTGTCCTTCTTAAAAATGAGAGGGGGACTCTGGCCTACAGCAACACTTAACCCACAAGCCCATCATCTGCAAACAGAGTTTGCTCCCCCAGCGCAGGTTTGGGTCCAGTTCATCTCAAGCCAAGGGCTCAGGACAGCAGAAGGCAAACTGTATCAGCGATCTGCTAACATCCCTCGCTCTCTCCCACACAACCCTCCCAGTTCTCTGCTCCACCAGCACCTGCCCAACGTGTCACTGCACCGAGTCAGCAGGAAACGCTCACTCTTCACTGCTGGTTGGTGTTGTGCTGGCCTAGCCAGCTGAACTGGCCTAGCCGTGCGTCAAGCAGGAGCTTGTGCCAGCAGAAAGGAGAGGCAGGATCCCAGGACTGCAGATGCACTGGCTCTCATCACCCAAGTCCGTTGCTGAACCAGACTCGGCCGGCAGTTTTCCTGCTAAAATTGTTCTTACTGCTGTAAGGACCCTTTGTGCTCCACGCTCCATTTTAAACCCATCTATTCTGCATGGCCCTGTTACTCTGAATGAGAAAAGCTCCCCTTAGCTGGAGTTTAATGTGAATGGCTCGAGCCCTGCACGGTTCAGAAACAAGCTTGTGCCTTTCAAAACTGATACACATCTGTAACACTAACAAATTCCAACTCCCTGATCAGAGTATGCCCTGGATAACTAGGGCTGTCAGTAGGGTTTTCTTTTTTTTCCTCTAAAAGATACTTTTGCCTACTACCTACATAGAAACAAATATACCCAGAGGTTTTATCTTGAGACACTGTCTGGATTAACAAGGTGTCTTACATGAAAGCTTCTCAATACCACTGCTCCAAGGAGAGCCATGCCTAATGGTGCAGAGTCAGCTTTATCAGTTGCCTTCCTACCTACTGGTTACACAGCACGCACTCATGGACCTCATTTTCGGGGCTGTGACTAATTCAGAGTCATTGAAATTTAAAGGGAGTTTGTGGCTGCAGACTGTCCTAGAAACACCCTCAATTGCAAGACTGAAGGGGCACTGAAGACCAGAAGCCACCGGGGTTATGGTAAGACATCGTGCCTAGACCGTAACGATGCTGAGGAGCTTCCTTCAGAATGACCCTCCTTCCACCTGAGGAAGAAAGCACGTCCAGGGCAGGTAACAAACCCAAATCACAAGACTCAAAACAGATTCCCACATTTTTGATTTAAGCTGTCACTGTTTTTCTGTAACAGTATCATTAGAATCTAAAAATTTACTGTCGTTATATTAATCAAGGGACACACAAGTATTTGCTGTCTTACGACCTGCACCTACACCAAAGTCTGTCGTAATGGTTTTGTCACGTGGCCCAAATACGTTTCACTAACTCTCTGCCCACGAATTTATCTGCACCACCTCTGCTGGACACCTGGGGCTAGCTGGAGCACTAGTACTCACGCTGAGGTAATGGCACGGTATCGTTCCTGCCCCGCAGTATCCCAGATCTGCGCTTTTATCGTCTTCCCGTCCACCTGGATGCTCCTGGTGGCAAACTCCACCCCGATGGTGCTCTTACTCTCCAGGTTGAACTCATTGCGTGTGAAACGGGACAGAAGATTACTCTTCCCAACTCCAGAGTCTCCGATCAACACAACTGCAAGAAAACACATCGGGTTTGAAGTGAGTTCCTCAGAGCGGCACTCGGGCGGTGCGGGGGCGCTACCCGGCTGCTCTGCTGCCTCGCGGGCAGGACCCAGAGCAGCTGCACAGCCAGAGAAACACAGGCGAAACTTAGGGTGACTTTACTCCTTACGGCTTGCTTCCCCAGCCCCAGCCCCGTTTGCTCCTGGGAGGTGGGAACGGGAAATGGTTACAGTGCCTGTCAGCAGCTGAACGCTGCTTTGGAGGCTCCAAGCCGCTGCCAGTGAGGAGAGGCGACTCCGCGTCCCCCGCACGCTCGACCTTCTGCAGAGGAAGGATGCAACCCACATTTTGAGAAACACTACAGCCAGGAACATGGCAACAGGCTCCCTGCCTGCCTGACAAAAGCCTGCGTGCAGTGGAAGCCTGCTCTGGTTTGAATTGCAGAACAACACACCCGATCAACACAGTGAGTAAAGGATTTTTTTGCAGTCCCTGCTGGGGTTACACGGCTCGGTTTATTGCAAGGGTTTAGTTCAAGTGTGTTCACCACAAAAAGGGGAAAATAGGAGACGTTTGCTGCTACAAAGATACAAAGCAAAGCAGAACTTCAGCAAAATGAGTTCTAGTAGATTGCACAAGAAGTAAAAGATGAGCTAAAAATCTGCCTCCACACGAGGTGTTGCCATGTTAACAGAAAAACACTAGTGCGGGAAGATCTTTAGCACACACACTGAGCTTTGCTGAAAGGAATCGTGAAAATAAAAGCTACCTCTTGTAGTAGGAGCTTTCCTGCTTTGATCCTGAGGCACATCTCTGCCCTTCCAGCTTCAGCAGGCTGCTGCTGCCCACCCAGCCACAGCAGAGCAGGCTCTCCAAAGACCTGCTCATCAATAACCCCGGTGTCATGCCAGCTCCTTCGCTGTGCAGCTAATGCAGCTACACACATTTCCTTACATCCCTGTATTACTGACTAGGGGCGAGAAATAACTCAAGAGAAACAAGACTAAAAGCAGCTAAGCCACCTGCCCTTGGTCTCAGCAAAGCCTCTATCGTGCGTGACTTTGGTATCCACACTAATGAGCAGGAGGAAGGCAGGCAGCCTCGGGCACGTCTCCTCAACCTTGGGAATAGTTCCTGCTTTGGTTCAAAGTACAGATTTGTTGATCTTCCTCATTCACAGGATCTGTTTTTCCTATAGAGGAGCAGACACGGGCAGGAAACATTCCTGATCCCTCCACAACAAATCACAGAAGGCTCTTCTGATACGAACTCCCAGGCCGAGCTCAGCGGTGGTTTCCCAGGGCCAAGGATCGTACCCGTCTTTTAGTGTGATTACAGCTTTTTCCCCCCCTACGCAGACCATTGTTTCAGGCCACAGCTCTGGCAGCAGCCTGCTCCAGTTCCCGTACCTCCCCAGCCCCGCGAGCACGTTCCCAAACCTCAGCCAGAGCCCCCCGCTCCTCTGCTGCAGCAGCTCCCAGGCTGAAAGGGCCCGGATCCCTCCCCGGCGTTCCATCCAGCTGACAGCACAGACAGACCGACAATTGTGCTAGCACAGCTGAGCAGGCAAAAACACAACAGAGGCAGGAGCGATCGTGGCAAGGTGCCACAGCTCCCCGCCCGGGGCCAGCTGAAATCAGCTCCTCACAGTGCTCTGCCTTCGCTGGCACGAGGCCTAAACCAGGGTTTTTAGGGTACAGATTAAAAAAAAATAATAATTTTTATTATGAGTTCTAACTCTTAAGATTTTGTTAGCTTTATTTTTCCAGACAAAGAGGTTTTCATCCTGAGTTCCACGGGGCGTTCCAAGAGCGGGGCGGAAGGTGACCCACCTTGCACGGTGGTCTGCTGCCTTGGCACAGGCTGCACCCCACGGCGAAGCCCCCAGCATACCCAGCAGGGGTAAGGACATCCACCACTCCAACCAGAGCCGCTTGGAAAAAACCCTGAAGCTCCCAACTGTTTCCAAAGGGAGTTAACCTTCTCAGCAATCTGCAGCTGGAGAAAGCAGAGCCACCTCACCAGGTTCTGGTCACCTCTTGTTCTCTGGCATTTTAGAAACGATCAGGTTTGGGCACAAAGCGTGCCAACAGCTCTCGGGACACTGACTCCAGCTGTTGCAGGAAGAGAATTCAGGGGTCCCCAAGCTACTTTAGCTGGTTACTCATCCCTGCTGCAATCTGGCAGCAAAGCACCAGGCTCCCCTTTACTGGGCTGGTCCACGTTCCAGCAGAGCTTCTGAGAGAGCATTTTTGAGAAGCTGCTGGAGGCAGCAGTAAGAAAGAAAGGCAACCAGACCCCACCTCAGTAAATAATGTTCCCTCCACCCCACAGCCTCCCAATGCTTCCTCTTCATACTCTATCTTGAGCATTAAACGAACAATTTCAGGAGAAAGACACAAAGACTGGAGGCCCACATGCAGACAGAACCCACAAACTTTTATTTTCCATGTCAATTAAGCAAGAAGCATCTGGACTAAGTGATTAGATCCTGGGGAAGTTCCTAAGTTTGGGAGCAGGCCACCAGACAGCACTGCCTCTTCAAATGCAAAAGTCTCAACAGAACAGAAAAGCAAGTTCCAAATCACATCCAAGAGCCTGAATATTCCCTAAGCACGTGTCACCAGAACCCATGAAGTCACACTCCCTACACTGGTAACAGAAAGATGCACTGGTTTTAACTGGAAAGTGACCTCAACCAACAACCAGCACCAACCACCATCAGATGGCTGGAAGTTCACACCCAAGCCAGGCTTAGTGCCTCGTCTGCATCCTGAATCACGGTGCTGCTCCTTCACTCTGCCCTCATTTTCCCTCTCCTCCAGCACATGGTGCCAGTCTGCGGGTCACCCTGCCCCAGTCTGGGGGCCACCGTCCACAAGTCTGGGGGCCACCGTCCACCATG
>WTSP01000154.1:29594-88202 GCA_025331215.1 Actenoides lindsayi | reverse complement strand
TAACATCTTATCTATCATAACTGACGGCTCCTTGCATCTTATTCTCTCCCTGCGTGCCGTGCTGACGGGGGTGGGGGAAGCAATAGAAGGGCTTGGTGGGCACCTGGTGCCGTGCCAGGGTCAACCCACCACAATTGTGCATGTGCATCTGCCAAGAAGTACTGTGGAAGTCATGCAACCACTGGACATCCGAAAGAACTGCAACCATTTCTTAGTCTAGGTCTATACTTTATATATAACATTACAAAAAAAGGTCTTTTTGTTCATGGGAGATTTAATTGACTGAGACACCAAACCCCTTTCAGCCTTATGTCAAGTGAAATGGTTATCCAGATCTGTACAAGAGAAGCTCAGGTGTAATGAAGACAAAGAGTCTTACTTTCTGAGAAGCATAGGCTCTCTTGAACTCAAAAGCTGTTACCTCCACATTAGGCTTTATTCAGTTCTGCATGGTTGACTAAATTTCCTAGTTGGGTTCATTAAAAAAGGAAGATGTCACTCTGCATGAGCAGATGGACTATGTTTTTTTTTCCCCCCTGAGCCGTGCTGGATATTCTATTCATAAATCGATAAGGAAAACTCATTTATTCCCACTGCATGCAAGTGGAGATAAGAGCAGTGAATTTAAATTTTAAATAAACAATGAATAAGGTAGATTCGTTTGTTTTTGGAAATGAACAAGTTCCTTTGGTAGTGTTGTGAAAGTCCTGGCTATATGCAGTTTCTTATTGTATAATCTATGAAAAAGGCAGAAACCTGGCAGAAGAATAACATAAGACAGCCAACTGCTTCTAGCAGTACCATGTTGTTGTCAGGAAAATAGTTGTGTTTAAACCCTAACTATTCATTATACATCTAGCATTTTGAGCACTCATTTGTTCTGCACTTTTATTGTATGAACATACAGAATAAGGAGATTAATTATAAGATAGAAAGTTCTATTTTAACAAAAACATTAGGCAAAGTTCCAAATTAGTAAGCAAACCTCCCAAGTCATCAAAAATATACAGTAAAGTTCAAACACTGGCAGATTTAAATAAATCAATTTTAATCTGAATGTTCTATTTTTCAACAGCCTAACAGCTGTGGGGCTGCCAGGAACTTTAAGCAGTAAAAATACATTTTATTTATTTATTATTAAAGATATTGTTAGTATGATCAACTAACCTGAGATATATCAGCTAAAATGTACGCATCCAAAACTCAGTTTTCAGTGTCCCGTTACTCCAAATGCCCAACCAGAGCGAGTATGAACTGTACGCAGTCTTGCAGCACTGAACATTCTAAAAAGCAGTTGCAGTCCCCCCCCAAAACCCCTCTCACACAAAGCAAATAAGCAAAAAAAAAGTAAAACAAAAAACCCCCAAACTGCTCTACTATGAACTGCTCTTGTTACCCCCCTAAATACATAATAGATGTATTTTGGGAACAAATATACTTTATTTACTTTTCAGTCTTGGATTTCAGTATTCTAACTGCTCATAAGTGGAATCTATTGCTTTCTCAAGCAAATGATTCAAGAACACAAAAATATTTTACTTATAAAACAGCCTTGATTGTAACTTCAAAATCTGCACTGAAAGAAATCTGGATGAACTTCATGTTTAAAATAACAAATCCTCATATCTTGAAGTATTTTATCTTAGTGTAAATTAAAGATAGTCATAACTAGCATTTCTTTTAAATTACTTTTGTTATTTCATTAGCCAATATATTAACTGAACTAACACAGACACACAGGAAAGAAGAAACCAGGAAAGGTTCTTACTTTCCAAACACTACAGTTAATTTAAGTTACAATGACTAAAATAAAAGCTGTGTCCATCCTTTCTACTCAAGGTCACCAGTATCTGAATGAAATGAGTTAGAAGGCAACAAGAAATCCTGGGAGAAGGAGAAGCTGGGAGATAGCTACATGAATCAGCAATATAAGCTGACACATCAACACTTAGAAACAAGATATGTTGATACAAACAGCTCAGATCAGTCATATTTACTGTGTAAAGGCATATCACATTACACCTATGCCAGATACATCATAGCTCTTTTTCAAACGTACAGTGTTGGAGAAGGGGGGAAAGAAGAGAGTAGAGAATGTTGAGTGGACATTCAAAATCTTGGATGAGCATCATGATCACACCTCTGGCAGTACCGTTATGAAGAAATAATGACAACCCACAGGAAGGCAGAAATTGTTCTAGCAATTAGGACATATGGTGGTGCCATTACTCATACGTTGCAAAAGACGCTCATGGCTGCATAAGCACAGCAGCACAATGTGATACTGGTTTGACACAGCCCGACCAAAAGGAGATAGGACTTTTGAGAGAGTAACTCATATTCTTGTTAATTTGAATATTATTTTAGCACACTGTGGTAATTTATTTGTATGTCAGTCTTGAGGTAGCACTTGGGACAAAGTCCCAAACCTACTGAGGTCAAATGGTTTTAAAAGCAAAAGGAGTTGAAACATGGAAATTTAGAAATATTTTAATATTTATTTAAAAATATTGTATTTCTGTTTTTAAATATACACTTTAAATGCTACAACAGACCGTGTTATGAAGGAAACAACTGATAATCAAGAGCTGATATAAGGAGCAGTAACAAATACTTCCACGCATGCCATGCTGAATGTCATAGATCAGACACAACAAATAGCATGAGGAAGCATCAAATACACAGAGAAAAAGACAGCGGAGCTAAGGACATGGAAGATGGAAAGAAATACATAGAAAGAATACATGAAAGGCAAAGATAAGCCTTCATTTCTAAAATGTATTGTTTGCATGGTTATGTATGAAATGTGTGGTGTTAAAATTTTTAGTTAGAATTTATCTATCTTCTCCATTTACATCTACTTCCACCAGCCCAGACAGTCTTCAGGAGAATAAAACCTGCACTTCTAAAGGGAGTGAAAACACATTCTAATGTGCTGTTAGAAAAAGGACAGCCTGATAGCAAAACAGGTTTCCTTTGTTATTTCCTTACAATTTGCCATTTTGCATTTTGGAAACTTTGGAAAGCCGCTTTCAAGAGATGACAGGCTGAGAACAACATTACCAGTAGAGGAAAGGGAAAGCAGGATATCCTTTAAATGTATTATTTTAATATATGCATTTTAAAATATATATGTTATATTTTACAAAAAACCAACAGCACACAAAAACAACAACAAAAAAAAACCCCAAAAAAACAACAAAGAAAACAACTACAAATCAAAACAAAACAACAAAATCCTTTGCTGCTGTAAAAGATATTCATATCAACATAAGAAAGAATTTTTTTACAGTGAGAACAACCATTCACTAGAACAACCTACCCAGGGCCATTGTACTGTCACCATCACTGGAGGTTTTCAAGATGCAACCGGACACAGTGCTAGCTAATCTCATCTAGACTCCCTTTCCTATGAAAGGTTGGACCAGATGATCCTTTGAAGTCCTTTCCAAGCTGCTCTGTTCTAAATAAGGATGTTTGCTATCAGTAATCCATCACTTCCTTTAATATTGTACATGATTAAAGTTAATTATAGACAAACTTTTCTCTCTTTAAAAAAGCAATGATTCTGGATAGTGTCCAAACCAGATACATTCAGATAAAAATATTCAGAAAGGATTTATTTATATTCTTTTACATTCTGAAGCAACACTAAACTTCTAAGACTGTTCTATGCTAAGACAGACAGCGATGGATCCTTTTTAATATTGATAAAAAGTATGGTTTCTCATACTGATGGTTGTCAAAACAGCACCCCTATGGAAATTTCAGACTTATGGTGTGTCCCTGCTACATCTATTTCTGAGGAATAAGTGATGGTATTGATCTTTGAAATGTGTATATAGAACACAGGGCCCGACAGGCTTAATTTAACCACTGAGGAAACATAGCCCACCATCCCATAATGGTTTTGCCTTTTACTAGTCCTAACTATATCCTCTGAATATATTAGAACCAGAGAAATGAACTTGAACAGAAAAATGAAAAGAGTTACAATTTTCATTGAACTCACAGCAGCAACACTGGAAAAAAAAGAAAATCCTGTGCTAGTAAATTACATTTCTTATACATTGAAGAAGAACTATATTGCATGTATAAATTCAGTTTCCTGGCTTTATTTAAATATCCCACAGGGACATAAACATTTTAAAGGGAAGATAACAGACACTTAGCTCTCTACATCCATCAGAAATAAAAATATTTATCTTGCCTAAATCAGAGTGTCTAACATAGATTTCATAAGGTTTTGCTTACAGTTATTGCCCTGCAGTTCTTCTAAAAAATACCAAAAAAGCCCCAAACCAAAACTGAATGCTTCTTTGTTTACAACATACTTAGCTTTCTAGAAAGAGTTAAAAATTACTTGTGATCACTATTTTTCTTGTTTTGTCACTGTTGAAAAACGAATTTTATGGATAATTTTACCCATTATTCATTAATAAGTTGTCAGATAGGGAAAGCCAGGGACCACTTTAAATGTTTTTGTATTTTTTATATTTATTATAATTATCTTTAGAATAGATTGTATCAAAATCAGTCTGTACTAAAACTAGACTGCATCAAAATCAAGGTAACTCAGAAATACCATGAACACAGCCAGACTGAAGATTTCCTAGGTGAAGCTGCAATGCAGTGTTAGAACATTAGACAGCTGGAGATAAGTGCTACAGGTACCTATTTACTAAATGAGAAGTCAAGAGTGAGAGCCTTGCAAAGTTACCAGTCTTAGATTAATAAAGAAAGAAAACTGTATTATTTGTTAATTATTTGCTAAGAATACACATTTCAGTTTTTCTCTGCAAAGATGAGATCTACACCATTTGTTATGATGAAAGCTGATGTTCTAAGATAAATCCTTCATTCAGAAAGGAGCTGGAGGTCAAGGAAAAGACCAGGAGTCAGAAGAGCTACATTAAAATGCTGAGAAATTCAAACACAAAAAGAATAAATATGATATGCAGCTTTATCACTCAGACTGTATTATCTTGATCTATAGCTTCATCTCCAGCAGAGCATCTACTGGACATGTTCTATGGCCCTGTCACACCCGAGGATGTGAAAATGGATGTCTTTTTTAATCCTCCACTCCCTCCACCCAAAAAACCCATATACAAAATCTAAGCATTAAAACTGTTTCTTGTTATATTTCCTTAGTAAAATGAGTTAATTGAATTTATCTGCTACAGTAGTGAGAAAGTGAAATTAGTTTTGTCTACTCCAAAGAACTTCTCACTCTGCAGTAACTTCACACAGCCTATGCCTGTGGTAACACCACCTGAACCCTAATTCACAAAAATCTGTGACAAACCCTCTTCTGAAAGGAAAAACAGAAGTTGGACAATTCATTTGTTAAATTAGAAACAGCTGCTACCCAGTTTCAAATAACTGTGATAGATTATTATTTGGGCTGTTTCTTTTTTTTTTTAACTCGTGCCCAAAAGGCCCATAGACCGTGTACAGCAAAATTACTGCAAACTTTAAAATAAAAGATTGCAAGAAGATCTCTGATATCTCAGCCCCGTATCCCATGGCTGGCTCCAAGCTTTCCTCTTATTTAGTTTCTGTACATAAGGAACACCTAAAGCGCACTGACAGTATACCCAATTTATATATGCACTTTCATATAATCTATAAAACTTCCACGTGTATATGAAAATCACTGCAATGGATCAGGCCTCTGTATCAAAACAGATTCTTCAGCATGAACTCCACAAGAACAGCACTTAAAATATAAAAACAAGCAAAGAAACTTCACATTTTGGCATGACAACAACAGAAATTTCCTTTCAAATTCCTTATAAAACAGATAATTGAAGAATAAAGGTAAGTAATTTGTTCAAGACTAGACAATTTATGACTTTTGGACTTCTATTAGCTCTCAGAAAATAATGGATTATAAATAAGTACTTTTTTCTTTTATTCTCCCCTGTGCAGAGAAAACACATAGGTTTGTGGGACACAATTTAATTTCTGCTGTCATCGTCAAAAAAAATTTAGTTACTGTTAAGAGCAACACCATCCTGCAGAGTATAGATGAGAAAACTTCCCAACACCATTTCAAAAAAGATACAGTAAATCTCTTGAAAGAAGCATGGCAGAATGCTTAAGAAATCCAGGAGAAGAGTTTTCAAAGTATTGCTGACAGGTTTCCCCATATGCTGCAGCCTTATTTTTCTGCAGGTGATTGTTTGAACTGAAAATAAACTCAGTCATTACTACTGAGAAGATACAACTGGGACTGATTTGGGCCAGCATGTGTCCAAAAAGATTTATTTGCAAGGCATTCACTGTGTATATGTCACCTTAAATATCTAGGGCCAGGCTTAGAAGCAGTTCAGCAGCACTCCTAGTAAGTCTGAACAATATTGGACAACCCTATGCAGAGCAGGTTCAGGGTCCTCAGTGGTCAGCAGTCAGAATGGGGAGAGCTAGAAAGCATAATACCCACATATTTGCATAGCCCTTGACAGAGACAGTTTGGCTTTATGAGTATCATTTTTTATGGTTTATGGTTCTTCTACACTGAGTATGGATCTCTGGAGATGCCTTTACACCACAGGCCTCAGTATTCCAAAGTTCATTTGTTATCTTGGGATAGATCCAAATGCAAGTGCACTTCCTTTGAACATGACAAGTTGACTTAACCTGGAGTACATTGAGAGCAGTACTAGGATATTTCTGCAGAACAAACTTGACCAAACTATGTGAAGCTATTCAGATGGATTCACATGGCGAAATTCAGTGCTTCTGGGATGGTAGTGACACCTAAAATGCACAAACTCAATCCTCAAGCTGATCCAAAATAAGGCCTGAAGGCTCTTTTCATGACACATAGGAGTCATAGTATTTCGAAGTCAAAAATCTGTTAATACCTGCAAGTGTCTGTGAGAAGCTATGTCTCTTGATGAAGTAATTCAAAATTGTAGGAAATCACTCAAAACTTTAGGTAAAATGCACTGTCAAGTTTGGCTCTCATAACTCTTCATTATGTTCCTCACTGAATTAGCCTGTCATTTAAAAGTGACAATAGACAGTACTCAAGTATAACTTGCACATTTGGATTAAAACTAGTAGCAATTTCCACCACAGAATTGAGCTCTAAAAGCTCTTCAGTTGAGGATCACTCCAGCAACATGCACTTAAACATGATGATTCGGTTCTGTATATAAATATGCAGGCAAGCTCCAGCCTTCCATAAATTACCAGACTCTGTTGGGTATCTCAGAACCACTGATCTCCAGTCTTTGCCATTTATTACAAACTTATTTTTCAATCTAATTTCCAGAGAAACCTCCAATATATTTATTTGATAGACATCTATGTATTAGATTTGTAACTGCAAACTCAACTGTAAATGAACGTAAGATTTGATATAAAAGATTTGAAGAAGAATATATAGAAATTGTCTAAGAGAAAATTTACTAAAGGAATAATCTATATTAGGAAAAATATTGTTATTGATTATGCAAAAAAATAGATATTATAGTAATAAATAAGACATACTGATTTCAAAGCCAAAATAAATGCTTTATTAATTTTTATCAAAATTTGTCATGTTATAGGATATTTATGAATCATGATTGGACTGTATTTTGTATTGGACAGATTTCATATCAGGAACACAACTTCACAGTGATGGTGAATAAATTTTATTTGCTTGTTTATTTAATTTCAAGTAGTATACACTGATCACAGGAAGACAAATGTGAATTGATACCTTTGTTAGTCTTTACTTACCAATCTAGTGTCCACCTGCTTGACAGTTAAAATATTTACATCTTAAACATAAACAATATAATATTCATATTAAAGATTATAAGAAAAAAACTAACCTCCTTACCTTACCTACCACTATATGTGAAAAATTCATAAGAACCCTTTGAAACAATATTCTTGTACAGCAGAAGCTAATCATGAGATTTGCTATATCTCATGTCATGATGAAAGTATTTAACTGAGGGAATCAACCCTCCTTACGTCAATTAATAGCAAAAATTGGTTTGAGGTGTAAAAAATACAATAATTCCTAATTTGTGTCCAAAATTAAATATACATTTTAAATTGTAATAGTGTTTCCAATTAAATGGAATTTGCATGAACACATTTACATATGCAGCCAAAAAGGAGGAGGAAGATATGAAATTGCAATCATCCATTGCATGAACCAGTAACAGTTTGACCACGTAGATTTATTATCCATATTCTATTTTGTTGGTTGGATTTTTTCTTCATTTTATAGCTGCAGAGTGCATAAAAACATAAGATAAACCAAGATTTATTGAAGAAATAGCTACCTGACTGTAGACACCTGAAACCTGCTTTATTTCTTTTTTTTAATTATATAGTTACTGTTCCATTTATATACTCCTGTACCAGAATGACTGTCATCTGTAATACCATCACATGAGGCAATGGTGTAAATGTTAGTTTGGATACAATTAATAGTCTATCCATGCTCTCCAACACCTATTACTCTGGAAATAGGAAAAAAATGACATAGAAAAACACTAATACAGTTAAAACCAGGAGGTTTTGCCTCTGAATGTAGGCAAAAGAAGAAATAGGGCAACAAATTTCTGATCATATTGAACCCATACCAAATGGTTTTGATCACATTATACATGACTCAGTGCTCTGAAGCACATGGAAGTTGCCAAACTTCTGACCTTTTGAGAAAACACCAGGTTGTCAGAGAGAAGGCAGTACCCTTCAGCCCTTCCTCAAATAATTTGTTTGTATGGATACAGGAAAATCTTTCCCTAACATTCAAATTCACGATCACCAAACTCCAATGTACAAGTCAGGTTAGAACCAAGCTGCTATTACAAACTGTTTCTTCTATATTACTACCTCTACTTTTTTGCTAGAACAAGAGAATCCTTACAGTGATTTCTGCATCTGTGTATCTGTGCTATAGCTACTGTAGTATATGGACACGTCTTAAGGTTATTGACCAAGTAATTCCACTGAATGGAATGGAAATGAAGCCATGCAGACATATTAGCTTAGTAACGCATGTGCACAAAAATGGATTTCCAAGAGGAATGATGGAGTCTAGAAAATTGCTAATAGTGGTGTTGGTCTTTGTCACTGGGTTAAAGGGATTGTCACACTATTACCTGGGAAAGCAATGGCCTGAACCTGATATTTCATTAGATCATCCCCAAAACCATGACAAAACAAAGATAATTGTTAAAAAATAATCTGTCACTAATCTTTGATCACAAAATTGCAGATGTTATAAAATACAAGTAGTTATAAAATCTGCATGCATATTTATTCATTTTAAAAGTCACAGACTATTATATCACTTAAAATAAATCTTTCAGATTAGATTTAAAGGAAATATGTGCCAATAATTGCATCTTTCAGTGCATATATCCATTTCTTCTTAACTCAAACACTGGCATTTGAACAAAGTAGTAGAATAATTTTCAAGATGCTGAGATTCTTTAAATTATGAGCTTAATCTTAGTTCTAGCTAATCACACTTGAAATGTTTAAACTTAGCAGACAAAACAAGTCTGAAAGTTATTCTTTTCTTGTAGGATTATTCCTGAAGGAAAACAGGCATGTCTGTTTTCAGCAAGACTGTGTGGGAATAAATTGGGCTGTGGACGGTGTCCTTGAGGTATGCTTGAGAATGGCAAGGGAGGAAGCACAAAGCAGTGAAGCAAGAAGATAAAGAAGAAGAAAGTAGAAGATAACCAGGATGAGGGGTGGTGATGGAGGTGGTGTAGGATAGCCAATGATTTATTAGTTTAGGTCGTGTGAACAGTGTGTGTTTAGAGTAGTTAACCAATAGCTGTTAATGGTAGCATGTATACGGGAAGAGAAATCGTGTATAACCTTGGTGAAAACGTGAATAAAGGCCCTAAACTTTGATCATGTTGGTCCGTGTGGAGTTCATTTCCTGCATTTTCTTACTCAACAAGAAGAGTTTTCAAACTCTAGAATCAAAGTTTCAAGGATATGCCTTCAGTGCCAATAAAAAATTAACGAATTTAAAACCTGATATTTCCAATAAATATTTAAACATATGTTTACTGCACTTTGGGCTTCTTTGTCCCCATACAAATCCATATGTTGTTCATAAACCTTGTTGTTATGTAGTATTAAAAAATATATTCCCATAGCAAATGTTTCTAATCTATATAATATATTGTCACTTAGCAATTGAAAAGTTAAAGCTCTGTTAAGTCATTTTCAGTGTTCATATATGAATTGCACTGTTTCATTTATATGTTAAAGCTATTGACTTAATGACAGCTCCACAATTATTCGGAAACTACAGCTTACACTTGGAACTTCTTAATATCACTGTTTGCTTTACCTCAAATCTTTGAAATATATTTACTATTTTGTAACAAGTTACTGCTTTTACTGTCCCAATAGCAAGGGTCAGAAGACACGTTATTTTTGACTAAACAGATTGTGCTTTAGGCAGCAAATCAACAGCATTGCAATGTAAAAACACAAACAAGAGTTTTGGTTTTCATTTGTCCTATGAAGCAGATGGCTTACCCTATTCAGTTTGATTAGAAGATAGGAGCTTTTCCATTTTTTATGGATGAAGATTTTTCAAAATATAATACTGAAGGTTAATCTCTTAATGGATAATAGACCAGATTTTGCCTACCGTGTCACTTAACTTATAAGAGTCCACCATTAAATAGTCATATCAGTCAAACAACATTTAAATTCTAGTTAAATGCATCTTTTTGATTCTGCTTTACTTAATTAGTTACAGAAATATCAGGTGTTCCAAAATGTATCTGGGGACATTCTGGAAGACAAAATAAAACACAATTCAAATAATATGGAATTTTTCAGATTTTTTTTTAATTTACATTATGTTTGTGTAAAGTAAGTTTTCACACTAGCCACATACCCTCGAGTACTAATTAAAGCTTTATTTAGTGTCAACAATTCCCCATTGAGTACTGCAGCTCAAAAACTATAGCAGATCAAATAAGCTTTAAGAGTTCACACAGAGACCTTACATTTTACCTGTTTCACTGTTTCTACAAAATAAGTTACTTTACTTAAAGTATCATGCCAATGACATTTGTGAACTAAGAAATGTTTTTCAGAGCTCTTCCCAACCACATAGACCTTCCCTAGGTTTTAGCTATTTCCTTGAAGCTCCACCCTTGTCCTCCTCTTAAGTCTTCCTGCCCTACTCATCCTTCCTTTCTTCCTCAGTAACAATCACACCCGCTGTTATCAAGCCTTCTACATTTATTTTTTTGCTTTGTAACTATTTAGTGTGGGTTGTTTTTATAGGGACATACAAAAATGAAACCCCTCTTGTTCTTTATGTCTTACAGCTGTACTTGTTATTTTTCATTATTTTAAGATGCTATACTTTTTAATCTACTGATTTTCCAAAATGATGCTCTTGAAACATTCCTATAAAAATCACAGGTGACCTTACACTTCCTTTCATTTTCTCTATAATAAAAGAAAACAGCAAAAGCTAATAAGGGAAATCCATCTTTGTTATTTTATAGCCACATTTTTCTCCTTCATATTCAGTTCAAAATATGAACACATCTTGTTCGCACTGACTCCAGTGAATCCCACACTAGTCAGAATTAGAGCTAAAGTATACACTACCTATGAATATAAAAACCTTCATCAATGGCTATTACATATATAAGACCCTCCAAATTTTGTCCGGTATATAAATAAATTTTAAAAAGCTGAAAATTAAGTAAGATACATTTCTGAATGGGTTTTTTTTTGGGAACACTTCCCGTATTTCACCTTCACATACACAAGTCCCTTCCCCATGGTTTCTGACTCCCATATTTGGACTACTTTAATTGTGCATTAAATTCTTTACCATGTCAATGGAAGTTCTGCATGCAAGTGAGATGTCAGAGATCTCTAAAGGCTGAAGGACAAAAATTCATCTGTGGATAGAGATTTTCCTGCAAACGTGTATTACAAAAGTGGAATGTACTTGTTGGGTACATTGATTTCACAGTTGCTATGTATTGAAATAAATAACTATAGAAACAAAAGTATATGGAGATTATTAATTTGCCTGATTTATTTTGCAATTTGCCTCCATTTATTTTATGAATTCACTGTTGAGATCCACACTGTAACAAGGCATGTAAGTATCTAGGCAATTTAAACCTTCTAAACTTTCAAGTAATGAATTTTTATTTCAAGTATTATTTGAGGTGAATAAGCAGGTAAAAAAATATACTATATTCTTGAAAAAAAATTGGTTTCAGATTTTTTTTGCCATGTTTCATTCATGACCTGCACTAAGTAAAGATAGATACAGAGAAGCATAGAGTTTACTTAGACATCAAAATTGTACCTAAATTTTAGGCGTTATGCAAGAGCTTTTCAAAAATTTGTGCTGGCATGATCTCTTTTTATGGTTTTCTACTTATACCATTGACTAGTTAGAGAATTTAAGCACTTGCTTTAGAAGAAGTTCTTCACCCACCAGGTAAATGTTAAAGAAGGCTAAACTGAATCTTAAGTTTTAATTTAAGAATTTCAGGCTCTTCAGTTTTTCATTACATTATACAAACATTATTTCTTCAGAAAATGCAACTCTAATCAGCCCTTCTGTTGGAGCTAGCACATAGATAGGCTTATAATCTAGACATATGACCTCATGGTAGAAAAAAAAAATAGACACTGAAAAAAAAATTACATAAACCACACATACCTAGCACAGCTTCTGGTTTTGGTTTGGGGTGTTTTTTTTGGGTTTTTTTGTTTGGTTGGTTGGTTTTTTGGGGTTTTTTTTCCCCCTCAGGCTACCTTTCCTTTTTAATAGTGGATGTGAAGCAACTTAGGGCTTTAGTTTCTTTTCCCCTTTGGATTTTGTTTTTTAAAAATCTCTACTTTACTGCCTGGAATACTTAAAGCCTCCTAACTGCTGGCTGGATGAAAAACACACTTCTTCCTTTGTTTGTGCCATTCTGAAGTCCAAGAGTTGGTTTCCATGACTTCATCACTTCTCTCATTTCTATATTCCTGTTACAGCTAGCATTAAAATTTGCATCGATTTCAGAGCTAGATTTCAACCAAAACTGTATAGTTTTGAGAATACCACACTGTCTGTTTGAAGATATTAATCAGAATTTACATAGTCTCATTAGATATGTGGGGATTCTGCTCTGAAATTGGCAGGTTAGGTTGCTTGCTGACTAACACTCAAATATATCTACAAATATCTAACATAATGTACAAGGCAAAGAAGTTGGATAATTCTTTCAAAACCAAATTAATTTCCAACTAGGCATTTTTCTTTACATTTCTCAAGTGCAAATGTAGTAAAATCTAATGTAGAAATAAATGAAAAAACACTGACTTTGCATAGGGGAAGCAAAAATATGGAGACATTTGAAATTTTGTTTTACTGATTTTTTTTTTTTTTTGAGAATTTGTACTGCAAGAATCAATTCAGTGCAGTGGAAATTCACTGAGCTTATGTATAGGAATGTCTGAAATTTACGTAAAATATGTAATGACTCAACTTTAATTATATTACCCAGATTATATTATAAAGACCAGAAAAAAACATAGTAGCAGTTTCAAATAACATGCAATTGAGAGTTGCAGGTGTTTTGGGCAAACCAGTAAGAATAAAAAAACTTTAGGAAGAAACAGAGCACACTGTCAGTCAAACAGCAGAGTAATATGTGAGCAAAAATAAAAGTTTTAAAACCAAAAGCCTGTAATAATTAAAAACAAGCTGATCACTTGCTTTACCTCAAGGTCATCTATCCCTGTGTTGTCTCTGTGAGATTAATATTGAGTTTTCAAAAGCCACAGTCTCAAACTGTTCTCAGCAAAACTTAATGTTTAACATGCTTCTGGAACAGCTTTGATTTCTAGTCTGGCTGCAGTTATGTTTTATACAGTACTAGTCTTAACTTCAGATACCAGGTTCATGTAGTGTTTCAGTTTTGAGGGTAACGTGAAGCATTTTTACCTAAAATAAATGGAAAGAAATACTCTGGACTCAGCAGTTCCATTTGGATCTAGACAGCTTCACTATTGTTTGAATTCCCACGCTGTACTTGTACAGTTCTTCTTTCCTAAGTAAAGTAATAACTGCTTCAGATTAACATGTTTCATGTGATTGGAGACATGCATATGAAACAGCAGGTCATATGAATGTTGCTATTATTCTAGTCACTCAATTAATTTACATGCTGTTTTCAGTATGTTTCAATAAGGAATGGAAACACTTCTAAATTCAACAGAAGCAGTGCTCATTCTTATTATAAATAGGGCTGCTCTACAGAGAAAAAGAATTATTAGTAGGGAAGGATATCCTTTTTCTAATGACTACTTATTTTTTTTCTTGATCAGGTACTATAATAGATACTTTGCACTTCTTTCTTCCATATACTTGGTTTACTGACTAATGTCCAAGCAAGAGTGCATTTTAAATGTTTTGCTCATTTGCTCTATTCAAAAACCTGAAAATTATCTTAACTTGAAATATGTCAATCATGGGGCCCTCCACATGAAACTAAGCCTGTGGTTTGGTCTTTTCCTACATGTAAAACAGTAGGTGTAGATAAGTCTTTGCACATATTTATTCCACAAGTATTTGTGAACAGATGGTCAACTGCTGGCATTCGTTGAGATCTGGGCAAGCATTAACGACAAGGATAATAAAGTGGTTTATAAAAAAAAACCAAAGAAAATTTTAGTGCTTAACACTGAAAAGGTCCAATGTTCCTGAGCATGACTAAACAATGTGGCAGAGGAAGTCTACTTCTATCAAAGAAGGCAGTAGTGTAGCCTGTTACTTTAAAGAGATCCTACTTTCCCCCCAAAAAGCAGCATATATTACTACTTATTTCCTCATCCTGTAAAAGAATTTAAGAGACAACTTCTCATTCTATGAACCAGAGACTGGATCTGCTTCAATAGCACAGGGGGTACCTCATTAAGCTGATCTTAAAGAGTTGTGTTATGGGTCTTTCCATACTGAAATTCATGCAGTTTACTACTGCATTCTCCCCATCATACCGAGAAAGTAACTTTCTGGCAGTTACCCTCTGTTTTATATATATTAAACACCATAAGAAAACAGTTTCCTTAAGTCTTAAGATTGTAAGAAATCAGAGCTAATTGCCCTATCTATCTATTTTTCACACTTTACTTTTGAAAAGTCTAGGCTTTGATACATTATGTCATCGTTTTATGCATGAACAGTCATAAACTGTCAATGTATTCACCCTACACAGATCTTCTAAATGGAAAAACACTCTCAGAAAATACCAGCATCACAAACAAGTCAAAACTCAGAACAAAAAAAAATTTATTTTAGAGAAGAAATGGGTAAGAGAAACACAGAAACAAAGGGATGTAGCTGGCTTTCTTGTTAAAAATCACTCTATATCATAAATTTATCATTAAATTATACATTTAATACTTGTACAAGCTACAGGAGTTTAAAATATCTTTTTGACAAAGGGTACTGGATCTTTAAAAGAAAAGCAAAAATACAAACAGAAATAAAATAAAATGGATATACATTGTTTTACAAGTCTTCACAGAACAGCATTTCCATTTCTGTTGTTAAGGTGCTTATTTTCTCTTAAGAAGACTAAAATGAGAACAACTTAGCAAGAAGCAACAGAAATGATTCATAACAATGGTAGCTGACAGTAGCAGCAAACAACTCAAGCAGTGAAAAGTACAAAGCAAGGAATATGTCATGGCATTCATTGGAGACTATTATTGCTTTGCTGTAACAGGAGACATTTTTTGGTAGAGAGAATGCAGGAATGTTTAGTTTAAATCTTTAAGCCATTTGCGAACAAGTTTCCTTGATACTGCTTCTATTAACTTCCTCAACTGGGAATATAAAACATTACTTTCTACTAACATGACTTTTCATTTGTACACTTACATTACTTAGTCCTCACAAAAGAAGCCGTTGCTTGTGCAGTCATTATTAAGTACAATTTAAAAAAGAAAAGCACCACAGAATTCTAAATACTACTAATCATGAGAAGCTATGTTGTTTCTGAAGAGGTAGGTGCAATGAGATGAGGTTCGTGCCAGCTTTGATTCCTAACATTAGTGGCACAATCTACTTAAGATACCTAAGCTCTAGTAAATGTTCAGGTTGGTAGGTACAATAAAATAAGCATCACACACAAGCTATAGCACACTTGCATAAGGCTTCTAGGAATATTTTATGATCTAGAAAATCCATTATGAGTAAGTGCCTTTGAGCATAAGGTTATATTTAGCTGAATACATGCAGGAAACAGAAATGCATCTATTTTCAACTTGAACTAGTTCCACATTACAGAAGTTAATTAACTTTTCTTTTACACTAGACACAAAAGTCCCATTTCTAACACCACTGTGCATCAATTCAGCTACACCAGTCATAAGTTGTCAATGCATTCACCCTACCCACACCACATTATGAAACATAACAGATGATTTTTTCCCTCTGCTTGTTCTGACAGAAGGATTCTCCTTTACAATTTGCATTTGTGCCTTCACATTAGAAAGATTACAGTTTAATTGTAATATTTTTGCGAGTCTCATTCTTCACAAAAGACTCCTACAAATCTGACCCCAGAGAGATTCACAGTAAATATTAACATCATGTGGCCAAACAAGGCATTTTGCATTACTAAAGAATGTTCAATTTTTATAATTAAACAACATGAGTGTTATTTCAAGCCTCAGCCATCAGCCTTCCATCACTGATTCACATTCTCTAACTGTAGTTAACTTTAAATATGCTGACCTCATGCTCCCATTTAGAAACATGTAGCCTTTCAGAAGGCTGCTGAATGTCACACTCAAACTAACCATTACTGCAGTCAGTCTATTAGTAGCAACTGAAACACTGTTGGTTTCTTTGAACATGCTCCTGCCTAGCTCATCATGACTGCTAATTTTACTCCTCCATGTAAAATTACTATTATGGGGCTATTATGACTATTGTATGGGCTTTTTCAAAGGATTTATCATGTTGTGGTAAAAAGTAAAAATTAAATGTTACAGTGTGGCTTAATCTATAATAGACTTCAACAATTTAATATTTGGTCAAGTATAGATATGGGGATAAAAACTAGTCTTTTAACTCACAAGTTTCAGTTCCAGGAAAATCCTTACAGTTAGGCTTTGACTAACTTTACATTCACAAAGGGCATATTGTCATCTGAAACTTTCAGTGTCAGCAGAAGTATTTGTCCCTGGTGAACAGCTATTTGAGTCATTTGAGTCACACTAGCTCCAGAAGTATGTTTTAAGTGTCCAACTCACAAAGCTTGGGAGAAAACTGATTTTTGGAAAGTGTATTATTTTAGGACCATAAAAATTGTTAGTATCAAAAAATCTAAGTTCTGGAAGGTAAATGATGGGGGAGAGGCTTTAATAGTAGTTTTAGCTACCATGTACGTGGTGGTCAGTGTGGTCAGTGTGTTGCATTCTAAATTTTTACATGGCTCTTTAGTTCAGATCAGGATTATTTTCATCTGTAACCACTTTACCTCCATCTTAACTTGTCCTATAGCCTTTCATGACTTTGATGATGATGTTCATTATCTGGTCAGAGCAGAAAGTCTGACCTGATGATGGCAAGAATAGCAATATAAAAGTTGATTTCACAGAGACCACAGAAATTAGAGAGAGAAAAGAAAAAAATCTTTGCCTAGTTTACCACAAATGACATGATATATATCTGTGAAAAGCAACACCAGATGTACACAACAGTTGGAATATCTCATTCTTCTTCTGGAAGAAGGACAACACAGATGTTTCTTGTTTTATGAAAGTATATGACTGAGATATTGAAAAATATGATACTCCCAGAGCTGTCTTAGGAAGATGGTAATAGTCTTTTGTGTCATTAGCACAATACATTTATTACCTAACTACAGACCCAAACCCTCCTTCCCTATATTTCTGAATATCTATACTTATATATGGAATTTATGAAATTCAATGCAGACATTTGCCAGCCATTGAAATGGTACAGTATCAGAATTGGTACAGTAGTCTGAAAAGATAACAACATTTGTGTATATACCTAAAGTTGAACTTGTAATTTCTAAATTTGGTAAATATTCAGCAGAGTTAAAGATCCTGTTTAATAGTACTTGTCCAGCCAAAGAAAAATTTTTAGTTATTCCATTCCATTATTTATGTCTTTTTCCTCTGGCCTTACATTTATTTTGCAGTCTTTTTCCACTGAGAGATTTGCTTCTTTAGAATTCTAGATTATAGTTCTAGAATTCTAGATTATATGTTCTTTGGAAAGTTTAAACTTTTTTCCTAAAGTTAGCTTTAGGAAATTCCATTTATGTAGCTCAGGAATTGCTGTATTTGTAGCATTTTCTACAAATGGGCAAAACGAAAGACCGTATAAATGTAATACAGTATTATCATAGCAAGTCCCATGACAATGAATGGGGTACTATAACTCTCACTATTGAAATTCTATGGAAGCTTTAGCAAAACACAGGTAATCCCCTAAATTGTGGATGCCCTAGCTATGGGGGAAAGAAAGGCCATATATCCTCTTGTAAGGTAAACGTTAACCTGATTTCAGCAACATTAAAAGATTTGACTATTCAGGGTCTGGGTGTAATTTCTCAGGATGGAAACTGTCAGGAAGCAACTATGTGAGGGGTGAGTGAATTGGAAACCAAGGGTGGCCAAAGAGCCATCTGTGTCCTCCCCGAAGTGCAATGCTGCAGCATACAGGCTGGGTAAGCAGTGCTGATGCCTGTTAGCAAGCATTCACAGCCCCAAATGAGCTGCAAATGAAGTCTAGGGTATATGCATGGGTCATGTTATGAGCATCTGTGGAGGGGATCAGAAGCTGGGCTGGAGACAAGGGCCATGTCTACTACTCTAGGTCTGTAGCCCAAGCTCAGGCAGCAGGAGGCAGGGCAGGGCAAAGGTATACATGCAACAGAGCTCAGGAAAGGCCTGAGCATTTTCGAGGTCCTGACAGAGTTAATGGAAAACAAGAAATTATTTAATAAACAAAAAACAACCTTGCTACTCATTTCAGCCCAACATCATTCAGATTTTAATACAGCGAAAGCAAAGAAATTTTTAGGTAGATAGGAGGCAGCCATATTTATCCCAGGATAAGTTGACACTTTTTGGTTTCACATTTTCGTTTTGTTTACATTTTTCTCGTCTTTGCCAAATGTGGTGCAGAGCATATGAGAAACAACATAAGAGATGTTCTAGTGAGGATATGAGCATGTTTGGCAGCAGTAACCAAGTTATAACCTTTTTGAGTTGGGTAGCTATTAAAACTGCTTTAAATAAGTGTCACTAAACAAAGTGCTCTTCATGTGTTAAGCTTACACGTACATTCTGAATTTATATACAAAAAGTTGTATCTACTGTGTATATATCTATGTACATACCTATGTTTTCATTTCCAGTATTTTAATAATGTTTCATATATATATCTATTTTCTTTAGTAGGCATGTTATGTATTTTTCAAAACACTTTAAGATGTTAACTGCTAGTCATCACGACTAAGAAATTTTTTAAAAAAAAAAAAAAAGCTTGCAGTTGCCATGTACAAAAAAGATAAGAGATTACTGTAATTAGAAAAAGCAAGTCCTTGTTTTTCAGAAAACTGGATGTTTCTTGTCTGTATCACAAAGAAAACAAAGCACTAATGTGGAGGCTGGTTGAGAGAATGCTTGCAAACACTGTTCATTGAACTTGATATTTTTTGAAAGACATCTGTCTGAAATTCAAACTAAACTTATAAATAAGAAAAAGCATCACAAGTATATCAACTGCATACTTTTCAGAAACCTTACAGCTCACACTGACTCTTCATTAGACACAGGAATTCATATGAATATTACATCTATTTTCAATTAATGTTGGATAATCTAATCTGTTTTAATTCTGATAATTGTGAAAGAGCAAAGAATTGTGAGCGGCCATATAATGTGTAGCTTTGTACTTAGTATCACAAAGATGTGATTTACCTGCTGTTGGTTGAGCTATATGCTGTCTCTGTATTCATTTTTCTTGTCTTTTTAATGTCAAAATCAACAATGGCATCATAACCATGACAGACAAATAAAATAGAAAACTACCAAGGTACTTATTACTTTAAATAAGTGTTTCTGAAATATATATGTCATGGTCAGCAACTGTGCTTATGGGAAAGCTTTTATTTCTATTCAGCTTGAAATTTCATATAAAGGAAAGACAATTTGATTCCAGATGTCTGCAGCTCCTCTGAAGAAAGAAACTTTTTAGAAGTTGTTCTTTATTTTAACACCATAATTGTGAAATTATTTTTCCTCTACTTTTTAATGAAATGACCAGCTGACAAGTGGTCATTATCAACAAACAACTTCAAGGTTTTCTGCATTTCATCTCCTTTTCAATGTTCAGTTATACTTGACTTCTTGAGTAATTTTACAGTTCTATAGATTCAGTAATATCTGGAGATAAGGCCAAGTAATATTTCTTCATAGCTTCTTTTCCACCATGTCCATGGGAACTAGAGCTGTCAGAGGGCAGCCTCCTGTATCTCAGACTTTGAATCATCTACTATTATTTCCACTCGGAACAGATGTAACTACAGTGAACCCTGTTCCTGCCCTCCAAAATGGTGTGAAATAAATAGGTAATGAAGCCCACACGTAGCACCAGGTATCACTGAGCCATGCCCAAATGCAGTCTTTTTGTCCAGCTTCAGTGCAGATGTTCTGTCTTGGGTGCCTCATCTGTACCCATTAGCCTTCTTGCATGTTGCGGTTTAACCCTGTTAGGAAGTTAATCATCTCCTAACATCATGGAGGAGAGAATTGAAAAGGTGAAAGTGCAAAGCAACATGGGTGGAGATAATGACAGTTTAATAGGTAAAGCAAAAGCTGTGCGTACAAGCAAGTTACTGGGGAAGACAAATGCCATAAACCGGAATGTCCTTCCTTCTGCTTTTTTCCCTCAGCTTTTATTGCAGACCATGGATGATGGTGTGGGATATCCCTTTGGTCATTTAGGGTCAGTTGTCCTATCTGTGTCCCCTTCCAACTCCTCGTACACCCACAGTCAACTTGCTGGTGTGGTGGTGTGAGAAGCAGAAAAGACCTTGACTCTATACAAGTGCTGCTCAGCAGTAACTAGAACATCCCTGGGTTATCAACATTGTTTTGTCCACAAATCCAAAACAGGGCACCATGCGAGCTGCTATGAAGAAAGTTAACTGTATACCAGCTAAAACAAGTACATTGCACTTACTTATTTCCCTCTTTTTTTCAATATGACTTCTGACGTCACATTCAAAGAAATGTCAGTATTTAAAGTGCACAAAGCTTGCTGAGAGAGGCAGGCAATTACATGTCATTATAGCAGAGGAAATACAGACACACTTAAGGAGCACAAGTATTTTTTCAGATCTAACGTATGCAAATTTTAAGCTAAACACAGACTGAGTTTGTCTTAATCTACATTAATCTATCAATCAGGTTGAAAGAAGATGTATGGTGTCTGTGTGGAAGACAAGAAATAGGATCATAAGCTCCTGATCTTACAGTGCAGATCTTTTCATTACTTAAATTTCTGTATGTGTTGATTAGTAGCAAAACTTCAGTGGCTGATATTTGTGACCACAATGACAGATTTACTGTCATTGCTATACATATTGAAATAAAAAATTGAAAATCTTTTGATTCACTTAAGCAAATATTATATTTTACAATATGGCATTAAAACACTGATTCTTTTATGCTTACCTGTCTGAAAATGTCTCAAATAAATAAATTAAACTCAACACATTTTAATAGTCATGGATGAAAAAAAGATGCTTAGAGAGCTCTGCAAGCAGTATGTTCAATCGATGTGACTTGTCCCTCTGATGTCTTGTGGAGTGAACCCAACTAGTCATCATTTCCCTCCCAGTAGAAGACCCAGCTATGATTGCAATCATAACCATGGGGTTAAGGACATGAAGAGAAAAATTTCTACCCATTCGTACTCAGCATCGGTGAGGCCACACCTCAAGTACTGTGCTCAGTTTTGGGCACCTCAATACAAGAAAAACATTGAGATGCTGGAGCAGGTCCAAAGAAGAGCAATGAAGCTGGTGAATGGTCTAGAGACCAAGTCCTGTGAGGAGAGGCTGAGGGAACTGGAGCTGTTTAGTCTGAAGTAAAGGAGGCTGAGGGGAGGCCTTATTGCTCTCTACAACTACCTGAAAGGACATTGTAGAGAGGTAGGCACTGGTCTCTTCTCATAAGTAACTAGTGAGAGAATAAGAGAGAATGGCCTCAAGCTGCACCAGGGGAGGTTTAAACTGGACATTACGAAAAATATTTTCACTGAAAGGGTTGTCAGGCATTGGAACAGGCTGCCCAGGGAGGTGGGTGAGTCAGCATCCCTGGATGTGTTTACAAACTCTATAGATGTGGTGCTTGGGGATATGGCTTAGTGGTGGACTGGGTAGAGTAGGGTTAATGGTTAGACTCAGTGGTCTTAAAGGGCTTTTCCAACCTAGATGATTCTATTCTATGATTCAGCATTACTGTTCAGCCTTGAACTAAAAGGTAGATTTCACTACCACACTGAGAATAAATTGATTTTAGTTTTCAGTAGTACCGGTCTAGATAAAGAAGCTGTTACCTAAATAGTATTTTTGATGATGTAAGATATCAAATAAATTCTCAGACCCTTTATTTTAAACAAACAAGCAAACTTCCATTTACATGTTTAAAGTTACCAGTTTACCACAGATCAATCACACAATACTGAAGGATAGAAACTAAATAAAAAAGTTTATGGAAAAATAAATTATTTTCTGAAAATATATTCTTTTTTGAAAATAACAATTCTAGTTTTGAGAACTTTTTTGTAGGCCTGTACTATCATTTAATAACATTCTGTAAAAAATGGTCCAAACTTTTAATAAAAATATTTTTCTTCCACCCATGAAGAGTTATGTGTAATTTGGGTCTAACAGTATTAAAATATTCCCTGAAATATGAAATAATATTTTCCCTACCCTGTGCACATACTTCAAAACTGAAATAAAACAGGCATAACAGTTTTCCTAAAGCTTTAAAAACATCTTCCTCCCCTACAATACTCATGAGCCTCCAATATAATAACCCTAAACCCCAAACTCATATGTAAGCCAACTGTGATTCTGTGATTCTGTGAGTAGTTTCACCTTATTTTGATGTTAATAAAGTCTTTAGGGCCTTAGTATTCTGCATGTTCACAATGTTCAATAGTATGATGTAAGTGAAGTACATCAAAATTGAATTCCATATATGTTTATATCCTGTGAAAGACTAGGATCTGGTGTCATTACACTGAAAATAACATTTACTTGATTTAGACAAACCATACAGTATATTGTGATCACATAGCACATCTCCGCCTAGAAGCAAGCCTAAGAATCAATAATTCAGAGTTTGATTAGTGCCAAAATTATTTCTTCTCCACAGTGCAATTTTAATTCACTTATTTTATGTCCAAGGACAAGAAGAGAAAGGATCAGAATGGTTTTACTAAAGTTCTTGTCACTTTCACATCTCCTAAGAGAAAGGCAAAGCCAAAGCTGTTGAATTAGAAACTTGTCATAGTGGCAGCCACTATGTCATTTCTTAGTTGTCCAGGTTCTCTCTTTCACAGCCTGTAAGTATCTGTCTATTTTTATTTTCAGGGGCAGGCAGATTCAAAAGATTTCTATCAAGAACTTCACTCTCTTGTTGTTTTCAACATGAATCAGAGCTGAAACCCTCCTTCGGTACTCAAAGCCAGGCCAGCTAAAAATACATGTCCTAACCCAGTCACCCAAATGCATCTCTATTTTCAAACCTACTTACCATGGACTGAAACAAAGCTTTGCCTTGTCTTATAAATACCAAAAGTATATATACTGTATGCTGTGTGTAACTGCGAGGCAACAGCTAACACATGTTCCCTCCTTAACTTGGATAAAACTTCCTGGTAACTAGGGAGAGTATACAACATACCAGGAGGTGAAAAACAATTCCCAGAATTGTACTTGAGTGGCTAGCTGGCATCCTCTGTGATTACACAGCAGCTCAAAAGCTCACTGGAGAGATTTGACACAGAATCAAGTGTCAAAAAGTCATTCTTATGATGAAGTAAGTTCTCACACACAACATGTCTTGAAAATGAACATCAAGACAATATAATCTGAGAAATAGGCTCAAGCTAAATCTCTCCAGTTACTCAAATAATGCTGACTAGGTAGACTGGCTTGGAAAGTGGAATTCTTAGTTATACCATTTCATGATGGACTGCTTGAAACAGTTTAATTAGAGAAAAATAATGAAACGTATACTATATTCAATTGTATTAATTCACATTGTTTGAGGCATCTATGGATGAAAACGTGTGTATGAATGCATACTATCTGCCGAACAACTGTAATTACATAGAAATGCAATTATAAAGAAATGCAGCTCCAGAATATTACAAGTGAAAAAATAGAAATCCTACTATGGAAAAAACCCACAAACATAACTTAATTTCCCCTCAATTCATAACCTTGAAAGGAATGTTACTACTTTTAATATTTTTTCTTGAGTAAGACAGCATAGAAGAGTCATAAAAGTTAATATGCTGCCTATTTTCCATGTAAACTATTTAAAAGCTTCTGAGAAGTCAAATAGTACATTCTGCAAAAGCAGAATTCATTCCTCTTCAACATGCACTTTTGATCAACAGTATATGTTAGCAAGCTGCTGATGGATCATTTCTCTCCATGTCTGACCCATTATCCACCATCCCTGAACAACATTTTTGTCAGTAAATCAAATTATTAGTTTAATGCTCAATTGTTGCTGTTGCTTATATAGAAATAAATAGTATATTTGATGCTTTTCAAATACTAGAAAGTTTACACTTTGTGAAAACAATTGCCTATTAATTTGAGGCTCAAGATAGACATGAACATTTCTGAATCTGTTTTGTTCATTATTTAAAAGGTCTATAGTAAACAAACGAGAAACACATTTTTAAAGCAACTTTATTATTGTTAATGACAGCTACTTAAACTAGCTAGAATTTCTTTTCCGTAGCAACATGCCTGTTCCACTTTTACCTCACTAAATCTTTTTGCTCTCCAAATGACACAAACAGTCCTTGAACCAGATTTGATCTTTTTATGTAATGCACCATTAGTCTAAGTATTTTTTTCCTCATAACAAAGCATCCACAGCAATTTCTATTGTGTGTCTTGCTGTCAAAACATAAATATTTCATAGCAAAATAGTCTTCTTAAAAGTGTTAGTTTTCCACTATCAACTTCAGATTATTCTAATTTGCCATAAAGTATATTAAAAGAATGTTAAAAGTCTTTTTTGCCAAAACCCATGACTATGTGTCAGCAGGCACTAAGCTAAAAAGGTTCATTGTCAGTCAGGATATGAGAAGTAGGACATGTTCTAGCTCGCATTAAGGTGAATGAACAAAGTCTTATTGATTGTTATGAGTTGGCCAAGCCCCCTCACTGGGTTGAGTTTAACATTCCCCATCTCATGAGAAGTCTATTGCTAAAAAATTGTATGTCTAAACAGGTTTTTTTCCCGTAATTGCTCAGTGCTGGGACATTTGAATTAGCTCTTCATTTTATAATTTGTAGTTTTCTCCTACAGAAATACTCAGAATTTAACAAACATTAATCCTAAAACCTTCATTTTGTTTGACATATACTAAACAGCAGTTCCTTACCTGATGACTAACACACAAGCAGTCTTTACAGGTCAATGGATTTTCCAATATAGAGCAATAAAAAGTCACTAGATTTTGATGAAAACCTTTATACTGCAACAAAAGTGTTGTGGTTCTGAAATAAAAAATAGTAAGAAGAAAAACTCATACATACCAAGTACTTAAGTATGGGGTATTCTTCTAGATGGTAAGCGAATAACTATTACCATGTAGAAACACTGCATATCACTATAATTCCATATGGAACCTAATTTCCTGACAAATAAAGCTACTGCTATTTGTTAGAAACATTTATATCAAATATTCAGATTCAATGAGGTGCCTACACTCGGCTTCTGTTTAAGCACAGAAATCAATGAATGCTATAGACTGATGATGTGTTTGAAGCTTATCATATATAAGCATTTTAGTAAAACAGAACATCAATTTAGAAACATAATGAGATTTCTTTAGACCTTTGCAGGGAATTAATTCACCTATACAAGAATTAAAGTTGACAGCAAGAGTTTCCACAGACAAATAAACAAGCTGACAATAACCTGAAACACTGGTGTTGCTGATTTTCAGCCACATTGTCACAGTGGAGATAAAACAAAACAAAATTAAAAAAACCCAACCCAAAACACAATACCCACAAAACTATTCATGTTTTAAGTATTAAAGGCTCCAACACTAGCAAAACCATCATCTCTTTCTCTTCATTTTATTCTCTGTTAAAATAATTAATCAAACAATCTTGAAACTCAAAAAGTATTAAACAGATTTTATAACTTTTCTATAATCTCTTACGTCAAAAAGGAAGACAATGTATACCTTAAGTATCCAAGTAAGGAAAATGTTAGGTCTTTATGTCTTAAAAATATCAATCCATTAAAAAATTACATTGATGAAACTGAATTCTAAAGTTTCAAATGCACTGAGTTTATTGAAATAAAAACCAGGGTAATCCAGGCTGAATTAAGTGAGTAGGCAACTGCAAATTATATGCAACTACTAAAGATGTATTAAAAAAAAAAAAAAAAAAAAAAAAAAAAAAAAGGTTTGGTGGCTTTCATATCCAAAAGCACAGAAAGAAGAATGTGCTGATACAAAATATCTAGAGACAGAAAGGTTTTAATCGTCTAGTGGAAAAATAACAATTTGTGTTAAAGGCCAGAGTAACTACCATCCAACATTAAAACAAATTTCACTGTACAAAGGTTTATGTGACAGTCTACTAAAATAGACCTGGGAAGAAAGAGAAAACATGAAGGTCATGGCACCAAAGGGTATTTTTATCTTCATAAAATGCCACAAGGATGTGACCTAGCAAACAAAGCAGAAGCCCAAGGCACTCTGCTAATAGAAGACAAAGTCTGAGAATTTCTGCAGAGATGAATTAAGCCCGAATAATCCAGGTCATTCACATTTCTAAACTTTTCATTTTCAAAAATACTCTAAGTAAGAATTTAATGCTTCAAGCCCATAAATACAGTAAAGTACTGCCAATGAAAAAGAATCAACAGTCTGAAAATAGACTCAGTTTAAGCATAGTGTCATTGGTGATATTTAGAAAAAGATAACTATAACACATTTTTCTTGCAATTTGTATTTTGCAGGATCTTTTTGATTACAAGCAAAAGGCCTAAAAATTACACCAAAATGAGTGGGGAAGTTGACACTCAAGAAAGGCAAAAGAGAAAAAGAGCAAAAGACACCCTTCAGGAAGACCTGAACAGTCTGGAGTGATGGGCTGGCAGTAACCTTATGAAGTTCAGCAGAGACAAGTGCAAGGTCTTTCACCTGGGAATACATAACCCAGGAATGCAGCTCAGACTGGGATCCACCTGACTGGAGAGCAGCCCTGTGGAAAGGGACCTGGCAGTCCTGATGGGCAACAAGCTCAATGTGAGTGAACAGTGTTCTGCAGCAGCAAAAAAAAGCCAACAGGATACTGGGTTGCATTAGCAGGGGCATTACCAGAAGAGATAAAGAGGTCGTTACCCCACTCTACTCAGCACTAGTCACGCCACACCTTGAATACTGCATTCAGTTTTGGTCCCCACTATACGAAAAAGATGCAGACAGGCTGGAAAGGGTCTAAAGAAGGGCCATGAGGATGATCAGAGGACTGGAAGACCTGCCATATAAAGAAAGGTAGAGAAAACTGGGCTTGTTCAGCCTTGAGAAGAGAAGGCTTAGGGGAGACCTTATTACCATATACCAGTACATAAAAAGTAGCTACCAAAAAGAGGGAGACTCCCATTTTACAAGGAGTCATATAAAAAAGACAGGGGTAATGGATTCAAGTTACTCCTGGGAAGTTCCAATTGGACTCCAGAAGAAATTTTTTCACCATGAGAACAATCAGCCATTGGAATGATCTCCCAAGGGAAGTGGTGGATTCCCCTACGTTAGATAGTTTTAAGACTCAGCTTGACAGGGTGATGAGCCATTTCATTTAAACTACTTTTTTTTACCTTAAAAGGTTGTACTAGATGATCCTTGAAGTACCTTCCTGGACACAACCAGTTGCACCTAACTCCAACAGATTCACTGCAGGGCATAGCTGAGCCCAGCAGCCAAATCGTGGTGCCTCTGGGGAAACATTTAAGAAAGGGCAAAACTTGGCAACAGCAGCAA
The DNA here is from genome assembly GCA_025331215.1 of Actenoides lindsayi. Taxonomy (NCBI): domain Eukaryota; kingdom Metazoa; phylum Chordata; class Aves; order Coraciiformes; family Alcedinidae; genus Actenoides; species Actenoides lindsayi. Next base: position 59,860 of record WTSP01000154.1, on the reverse strand, counting down.
GGAAAAGAGGTAAGTAACAGCCCTGCAGACACCAAGGTCAGAAAAGGAGGAAGGGAAAGATGTGCTCTAGGAGCAGAGATTCCCCTGAAGCCCATGGAGGAAATCACATGGTAGAGAGACATTTTCTCTGAAACCTGTGGAGAGGACCACAACATAGCATATACCCACACTGCAGCCAGTGAAGGACCCTCCCACTGGAGCAAGTGGGTATTTCCCAAAGGACTGCAGCCTGTGAGGCAGACCTGAGGCAGGGGAGAAGCAAGGAGAAAGGATCAGCAGAGCAGAGCTGTTAACAGACTGACCACAACACCCATTCCCCATCCACCTTGCACCACTCAGGGTTTCAGGGAGGAGGTAGGGGAATCAGGAATGAAGGAGTGAAGTGTAGCTGGCAAAACATGTGGTGGGAAGGTGTTTTTATTTTGTCTTTTTATCTCACCACTTCATTTTTAATTGACAATACATTAATTTTCCCAGACTTGAGTTGATTTTGACTGTGATTGTAGTGAGCTCCCTGTCACTAAGTTCCCCACGAGCTTTCCATTGTATTTTCTGCCCCTGTCTTGTTGAGGAGGGGCAGTGAGAGAGAAGCTGGTTGGGTGTCCAGAGCTGGCCAAAGTCAGCTTAGCATGACCTTATAAATGGAGATCCTTTTAACAAATTCTTGCAATTAAATTGTGCTAGTGTATGTTTCTGTCCATCTATGACATCTTACAGATATGTTTGGCAATAATCTGTATGTCATAATAACAACAAATATACAAACTTAATATCTCCAATAGCAAAAAGCTAAAGATATCCTGTTACAATTCTTGAATGCGAGAATCTAAGAGTAGTCATAATATTTAACCATATGAAGAGCAAATATCAATATCAATTGGTACTGTCCCATTTATAGTATAATACTTGTACATTTTAAAATATGCATTTTACTTTACAGTGCTGTAAAATATCATATTGTTTCCCAGAAAGAAACAGCTTTTTCTTCTCAGTGTGCTTGGAACATTGTTCTTTTCGCTTTATCCCTTTCAGTAGAATCCTTTCATAATTTATGTATCATGCCAAATATTACCCAGTCAAAGGGCCAAAATAAAAACTTACACACATATACACACTACAACCTCTATATTTATTTCATGAAGAGTTTTAGATCAAGACCCAAAACAACAAGGGTCTTTGAGTAGAGCTCCCATGTAACAACTCGGCTTCCCCAAAATCAGTTACACCCAGATAGCTTTTCTATTGGTCTCAGCAACCTCAGCATTCCCACAGAAAATTGTCTTTCAATCTTCTGTTCCACATTCATCCTCAGCTAACATATTATCCACAATAGAAGATCTCACTGTTGTCCATTTGATGCCTTCACTAGAAGTACAGTGCTTAGGTAGCTCATGCTTAATGCCAGGTGCTTGAAACAAAGCCAAAAAGAGCCCAGTGTTCATAGCTCAGAACACTAAAACAAGATCACATTCCTGTGTGTTACCTTCTGATTGAATGGGAACTATTTCTTTTTAAGAGATCATATATATATAGTTAAATATGGAGTTAATTAGAAGAGTCTACATTGATAAAAGATATTTCTTAAGTGAGGTGCAGGGGGGACAGATGACCAAAGAAGTTACCTAAGAGGGCAAAGCATCAGAGGAGACAGCACACCTGATTTTATTAAGTGGAACTATGTTTTCTATTCATAAAATAGCTCATGCAGAAATTGATCACATTGTTTTTATTCAACATGTCCAAAAAGTGATGTTGCAGAATTGTCTAAAGCATACATTGGAACTGTATACAACAATGCATCCTTAGTTAAGTCAAGTTATGGATGAAGAGTATAAGTATTATCATATGAAGCAATTTTTCTGACACTGGAAAGAATAATAAGATTCTGAAAATATTTGTAAAGATGCTTGGTCCACAAAACAATCAGATCTGTGACAAAATACCCATTGGAAAAATAACAGAACAACAGCTGAATTGACCAGACTCACACAAGTTACAGATACATCTGATATTACTGTGAAAGACCTGCAAGTTATAGTGTCTTTCAAAACACTCCTTGATCACAGAATGAGCCAAACCAGCTCCTTGAGCATTGGAGTGGTGATATGTTCAGGGGTTAGCCCATTGGTCAGCTAACTAGAATTTCAAGAAGGAATAAATTAGCAAAATGGGTGAAGACTTGAAGCAGAGAATGTGGATCCTCTCATTGCACTAATCTCAGTGTAAGTTTTGTAAGTATTTTATAACCATGGTCTGTCTACTGAATAGTAGACTCTTTTTATTAGTAATTGGAAATCAACAAGTTAACACACAGATACAGAGGACCTTGACAACAATCTACTGGTACAGATACAAGTCATAACTGTGTTTTAAATACATACAGAAAAGTTAATTTTGGGAGGGGTATATGTCATTCCTTTGTTCTAGCATAGAAGTAGTAACACAGATAGAACAATCTGGAATAGACTCAGAGGGAATAGTTCAGGAAAAATTTAAGAGTTCAGTGCTCCTTGCCCTCATGAAATCTGGAGGATTTTTTTGAATTTGAAGAAAAAGGATATGATTTACTCAAACACAAACACTGATAAATATAATCGGATGACATTTATTGTAAATCTCCTGTCATTTATATTAATGCAGTATTAATCTGATGATGATGTAGGTAAGTATAGCAAATTTCAGTGTAGGACAAAGAGGTGTATCTTAATACAGTAAAATATCAATATTAGAATTAATGTTGATAGAGAAAAATAAGCTTATCTATTTTGTTCTAAATTTAAATGAGAATCTTTCTCTTTCGAAAAAGCAGGCATCAACAGAGCCAGAAAGGCAGATATTAAGTCCTATACAGACATGGAGCTCCAGAAGAATTTCACAGTGCTCTAATGAGATTTTTTTCACTTGGTACAAACTCAGCATGTTTGCCACTGCTTTCTGCTTATAGAATGGTATTCTGTCTTGCCAGTTGCTCCATTTTATTCATTTTGGAAAATTAAAGTCCACTAGAATACATCAATGCATAGTCTTCATGTTGCATATTTCCCATTTTGAAAATATTATGGTTTAGGTAAACAGCTAGTTGCAAACACAAAGGCAGATCATTTAAGAGACTAGTTTTTGTTGAGAGGCCCAGGGATATTGTGTAGAGTGGCAGTCATTCAGTCAATAGTTAGGCAAAATTTTTTCCAATAGATATATAGCAATCTGTTTTTTTAAAAACTTAGCTGAAATATCTGAACTTTAAACCTCTCTTAAGAGCTAATTTAGCACAGAGTAATCCCTAACATCTGTAAAGGTTCTGTAGTCAACTTTAAACACTATTTTAAAATTATCTTTATTTTTTTCTCACCATTTATCCCTCACTTTATCTTTCACTGTCCAACTGAGAATCAGCCATTAGTGGTAAAGAATCTACACTAATTCTAGTTACCAGACTGCTTATAATAGCTTCCCAACTGGCACCTCATGGAGGACCCATATGCCATTTCAACTCAAGAGGATGGCAACACGCCCACTGATATTATTAGAACTAAAATTAATTTTAGATGTTCAAAACTCAGGAAATTTATTGCTCCAACTGAAGGAAGACATGGCAGATTTTGAGAAGAAAAAGTAAGTCAGAATTCTTAGAGCTAATTAGAAGATTCCAACTCTTGTGCAGCTGCTATTTATTTTTGATCTGGTGAAGGAGGAATGGCAATATAGCTAGATAGGCACTCACAAAGGAGAAGTGTGTCATCTCAGAGGTGGATGCAGACACTAAGAAGAATAATCTGGCCCAATCTGTATCTAAGAAACTGTTTTGACCTACTGGAGTAAGTATTAATATGAAATGATAATTCACAATTATAATTGTGATTTGATTTTGATTTTCCCTGTTATATTACAGTCACCACTTAACCTGCCTTGAAATAAATGGCATAGATGACATTATCTATGACAAATTGTAACCTCAATCTGTTCTCTCAAAATTACGTGATTTGCCACTAGAGACTGACTTGAAAGATAATCTCACTGACAGCCATCCAGGACTAATTTTTCATTGCATTACTAATTTTTTGTGCTACTCTATTAGGCATATAAGCAAGTTTCAAGAGCTGGCCTAAGAATCCAAATCGTACCCATGACAGGTATGCTGTAATAGAGTTTCCTGAGGCTCTAGGTTTTAGCAAATTCTGATAATTTGCCTACCTCAAAACGTAATGGTACAAGAGCAACTGAAGTCAACTGGGTTGTAGTACAACTCAACTGGTGTGCAATGTTCAATGTCAGAAAAAGTTACAAGCCTCCATCACAGAGATGTAAAGGAGTAGGCAGAGCTTTTATATTACATGATCACACCCAGTCTTCTTCTTCTTCACTAAATTTCTAGTACTCTTTAGGATTTGTATAGAAGACATGAGAGTTTTTTGAAACACTTTCACTTCATTGTTTTACAAAATGTGAAACTGATAACAAAAAAAAAACCATTAAATGTTGTGAGGCTTCTAAATAACACAACAAAGGACCCATGTGGCAATTCCTAACACTCTCCTCAAAACAGGGCCTGAGCAGCACATTTAAAATAGCAACAGTAAAGCAAGAATATCAAGCTGCTTCTCTTCCACTTGACATGTTACTTTTCAAGATATTAAATGAGGTTCTGGTATACAGTGTCAAAGCTTCAAGTAAAGAAAAACAGAAATATTTGCAAATAATGCAAATATTAATTTGCTAAGTTGCAGCAAGTAGATATTTAAACACTAAAAATTTATATTTATAGAATTTTACTTTAGTTAGTGCTATGTCTAAAAGCTTTCTATGTGAAACACTTCTTGTATATCACTAATACTGAAGTATTTTAACTCCTAGCTTAGAAGGCACACAAGTTTCAATTATTCATGGTGAGGTTAAAAACATTAACAGAATCAAAAGAGTTCAAGGCACTGAGAAGAAAGTTGAGCTTTGGTGGCTGTAGCTGTATTAGTTCCACATTCTTCCTTCCTGTCTATCACAAGTAGCTAAAATTATCATCAGGCTAAAATTATAATATGGTACCAAGATTCCAACCACAACCATTTGCTGGTTGGAAAAAACGTGCTCCAAAAGCATATTCTCACTGACAGGAAGAGGTTTTTCTTAATAATTTTATATCTCTCAGAATATAACTCTAAAATCTAAAATCTCAGCTTTGGATTCTGGAGATGTGTAGGTCGCTCTGTGTGTGGGTGGCTGCCAACTCAAGTCATAATGTCTATTGTTCCATTATTAGAAAGCTGCTATTAAGCAGATCTGTGTACTACCATATTTGCTGGACCCCAAGTATATATGCTCTCTGACTCCTAAACTTGAATGCTTGTGTCAAGAAGAGATCATTAAAGTATCATAGGCTTAAGTAGATGGCATTTAGAAAGTTTGATTTTTCCAAACAGGAAGGCTATCTACATAATGTGTCAGAAATAAGAATAACTGAAATGGTACCTACTCCTCCTAATTACTCTGAAGATTGCATTGAACAGCTCTTTGCACACTTACAGAAGCAGTGAAATATGTTAATAGGCATTTGTAAGTCACTTGTTTTCCTTTTTAAAGCTGTGAGCTGTGACTTATAAGGACTGCATTTCAATAAAAGCTTTATGCTGAAGATACAGCCTTCCTTGCCTGCACTTTGTTGAACAGGCTACTAAATAGCATCATGACCTGACATACACAGGCATAGGGACGTTTACAGCAGTGTAAAGCCAGGTTTCAGAGTGAACAGGTTTGATTGCAACACTTGTAACTACAAGATTCATCACTTAAGCCCTAGGATGATGTCGCTAGAACCATTGACACCAAATTCTAGCCAACAAAGCTTGCATGGCATTTGGATCTGCTGCTTCCTGTTGCTAACAGTGTCTAAACCATACTAATCAGCTCCAAGTTCAAGATGAGCAAGAGATGTCCTTTTATCATACTATTTTGCCCTCTGTTATGATTCTGTAATTATAGCTCGAATTGAAGTTATCCCAGAAGAATTATTTCACTTTCATTTTTAAGAGGATTCTAGAGCAGAATTATTCCACTTTTATTATTAAAAGCTTGTTTCAGCACTTACAACCAAAGTATTGTTGTATTATTGGGGCAGTGATACTTTAAATTAAATGAAATTAGCAGCTCTTAAGGCTGTTAGAGTGTCTGTGGATACACAAATGTGGGTTATGTGCTGCTTGTTTTTTCCTAACTACTAGTATCTGAAATTGTCTTTTCTTTCCAATGCTCCCTTTTTACCATCTGACAACAGCAAATCGGGTAATAGCATTGCCAGGTATGGGAGAATGAGACTTCAGTCCAAATGAGGTGATAAGTATTACTGCAAGAGCAAGCAAGCCTATGCAACAATTGTTCATATGCAGAAGCTGTTTCAGATACCACAGCCTACTACTAAACCTTTGTGACTTGAGAATCCATCTTGTTACACTGGTTATTTGAATTAGTGACCTCCAAAGAAAAACTTGCATGTTTCTAACAAGTACTGAGTAGATGACAGTCTATTAGTATTAAATACACTAAGAAAAGTTGCAAACGCAGTGCTATGCAGTTGTAGTCTTCTCATTTTACTGGCTTTCAAAGAATTTAACCCTGGTTTTCAAAGTGAACAAAAAAAGAAAAGAAATATCTTCAAAGAGCAGAAGTATTAACCTCATTCTGAGTAAATTAGAGGTGTATAATTAAATCCTGTCTATTTAAGTCCACTTGTTGCAGTACAGGCCCCGTTGTTTAAATAGCTGCACTCTTTCTCATTACATGTCCCAAAAAGCTGTGAGTTCTGATGCTGTGACAAAATGGGTTTTTGTCCATCCAAAAGATGACTGTATTTCACAGAGTAATTTCTGTATGCGTTAAGTCACACTGTAAGTGAAGATATTCAAAAACAAGGAAGGTTAGTTGTTATTACTGGAGTGGTCTTCAGTAGGTGATAAATGCAGCTCCAATGTAGAAAGAGACAACCATTGTGCTGGAATCATGAATACTTAAAGCCATGATGAAAAGAAGTACTGCAGAGAAAACCTGGTGCAGATTTATCTGCATTGTACTCCTTGCTGGGACTGACTATGTTGCCTGGCAACTGGCAGGAGGGGTGGCAGCCACCAAAAAAGGCCTAAATCTATAGTTGATGTGGCACGATCTTTCCAACTAACTGCTGTTTCAGCTACTGTAAGCCATAAATACCCTCTTCCGGATTACTTTCTGCTTTTATAATGAAAACTAAGTAACATAATTAGAGCAAGCATACAGGATTACATTTTAAATATAGTTAAATGAGATTCTGATTCTCTAGGTTTAAAATGTCGCATTTTCCCATTTCTCATAGTGACAAAATCTAGAGTTTAATTTTCTCATGAAAATTCATGAAGAAATAACTAAAAGTTCATTGGATCAGAAGACATTATTGGAAAAATCCTGTGACTGGTACATTTCAGACAGATGTAATTTTAAACCATGCAAATGTGAAGATTAAAAAATTCAGGATTGCACAGTATCGTGGATTCAGACTCCCCCTGATGTCACCACACTACTCAGTGTAGATCCATCACAAATACTGACCAAAGAATCCAAACCAACTTAATTCCCAGAAGCACCTTCATTTTAAGAATTACTTAGGAGTTATGCATAGCTAGAAGCAGACTGCAAGGGCTACACCACATTCTCATTATATTTAAATGGTCAAGTGGTGCAAATCATTTAAAGTGTTTATTTGGTTTTATATTTGGGACCCATTATGAAGGAATGCCCTTTGGGGATAATGAAAGTTCCCCCTTCACTGAAGTCTTCACTTGACATCTGAATAATTATAAAAGGCCTGAAAGTTGACTCAAAGTTTATATCCTTCTTGAAAGGTGTGAAAGACAAACTCCTTTTTATCAGGCTATAATTAAGCTAACACAGTAACATAGGCCTGTCCCATCACTCCACACAAGAGGTCCCACAAATCCTCAGGCTGTAAAGTCACCTTTTCAGAAGTTCAGACTAACTGTATATGCTGTGCTGGAAACCTTAAGACAGCTCAGAAGCTCATGAAGACAAATGCCACTTTATTTAGCTCACTTGCTTCTCACACTTGGAGCTTACAATAGCACATGGAATAAATTGTAAAGACAAGAAAGCTAACATGATAAATGGATGAAGAAAATTAAATTTTAAGTAGCAATTGATTCTCTTACTGCACACTGTTCTTAAGATTTTAAGTTACCCAGCTGAGAGATTTTAAAAAGTAAGTTTTTTTCTCCCCCTAATTATTTTGCAAAATTAATTTTCTCCTAACTCCACCCAGAAGGAAAGGATTCTTATGCTGTAGTTTAAAATGAACAGCACTAGTGCCACTTAACATCTTCAGGTTATTAGTCTGAATCATGTGTCTAATTCAAGATATTATTCCCTTTTACTACTGTGTTCCCAAATTATCTCATTTAGTGTCACGTCAGATACTTCTTTAAATTAAATACTGTATAGCATATACTGAGGCCAGGACTTGCTGATGGTTTTGATAAGTAAAGAATTTTATTTTTATCTTTTTTTCATCTAAAATAAAAATCTCCAAATATTACCACCAGTGATATAGAAAAATATCACATGTTAAACAAACCCTAATTAATATTAATTTTTAAGAAGATTGGTCTTTTTTATTTTTACCTATTTCAACATTCTGAATGTCAATACTTAGCATCTTAGCAATACTGTCATTCTTCTAAGTGTTCACCTACCTTGTACTACATTTTTGAAAGCCTTAATTCATTTTAATGCCTAAATTAGATTGTGGGATTTTGAAATCTTAGACCTTGTCACAGTCCAGTATTTTTTTCAGAGAAAGTACTATATGCCTAACACCAGAATGATCTTTTCATCAAACTCTGATTTTCTGCTTCCTCACAGGAAAACACTCAGTCATCTATCAAAGCACTTTAATCAGTTATTTGACATACACAAATATGTTACTCTCTCTAATTTTATTTTGGGAATAACTGAAGTATTTTCAACAGAAATAATAATGAATTCTGAAACAGACACATCTAGAAAGTCTATGTAACTTAACAGTTTATAGGATGTTTTTTAATTTGGTCCAGTGGTTTCTATTTATTCTGGATCTATGCCAGTGTATTTGACAACTGTAATTAGAAGGTGAGTTTGGCTCAGAGAAGTGTGAAATATGAAAATATATATTACTACTACCGCTACTATTTCGGGAAAATATAGCTACATTCTAACTTTAGCTTATTTATTTATTTATTTTAAGTCAGAATCACTAGAGTTTAATGTAAAATATTTATAAAAAGCAGAAATGAAATTTCAGGTTAGGATGTAAAAGTTACTTCTGTCCTCATGGGATGTACCATGGAAGTGATATGCCCAACCAATTAAAGTAATATCATAGAGTTGATATAATGTACTTGGATTTATATTTGCAGAGTTTGAGTATGAGGAAGTCTTGCTAAAATAGTCCTTTGAACGGTTCAAGTAAAAGTTAACAAAATATGTTTATTTAATTACTTTATATATATAATAAAATAATTTTGATGTATTCGATGAACGGTTAGGGAACAGAGAAGGTGGATATTTGAATAGGTCATCAGGCAGCTTTTCTAATCAAGTTTGAGGTCACACTAATGCTCACTTATGAGTATTAAAAACACAGTGCACAATTACTGACAAACAAATGGTCACTTTTGAATTGATATGAACTTTTTTCTTAAATCAAGAAACAAAAATGTCATAACTCATGACAAAGATATGCTTTTATTGGATTTCTTTGTAATACAAAGCTTGTTTTCTTTAACTCTCAGTAGTAGCAGCTTCAAAAAAAACTGTCAAAGAATGATGATTCAAGGTACCATATTTGATACCATTCCCTATTTTATATGTAATTGAATCTGCTACTTACAAGGATCTAGTAATCAAGCAATTAGAAATCATGTGTATTTGACAGAAAACATTCCCCTACTTCTGAGACAAAGAAATACAATATCTCTAGGCCTGGCAATCTGATTCTGTCTGCATTCACAATCACAAATCATTTTCCACATAGCTGTTCTAAACTAATAACATCTTTCAGGATAAATTGAAGGCTTAATATATAAATCTAAGCTACTGTATTTACATTTCTCACACACAAAATTATGAAAATTCTGTTAGATTTGGGGTAAAGAATGTCAAGGTTTCATATACCTTCCTACTTAAATTATTTCCGTGTAATATATTTTTCAAATTTAGCTTTTAAAATGTTTGTCTTGTCTGCTTCTATCTCTCTGCCTCTCCTTCTGTTTTCCATACATTGGGTTTGGGTTTTTTTTCAGATCTTTACACTGAGCTAGAGAAAACACTGGTCATTTTGTAGCTAGTAGGTGTTTATGTCATGTCACGGAGAGTTCAAGAGTAAAATCCGTTATATAAATACATATTTTAATCCTACTTTTCAAGCACAGATCTGCTATTGCAGTAGTTCTTATAACTGGCAAGGCAACAGAACTGTGGGGAGAAAGGTGCCAAACCACTTCAGTACTAATGTGCATAAGTAATTATATGAACTTTACAAAGAAATGTAATAGAAAAAGAAGGTCTATTCCACTATCTCTGTTTTTAACAGAACCTGTAGCAGAGACAAAGACTGTCAATGCCAGAAAAGGTATTAGTATTTGCTGAGCAAGTTAGAAGAACAACAACTTGTGACATTTTCAGTGCTGTACCAATGACAGTATGCTGCAAAGCTCTGAATGTCTCTTGATGCAGAACTAAACGTTCTGAGCTTCTATGTCAACCTGTACACCTGAGGGCACTCATTATGTACCAGGAAGTGTTGAGCATCTCTTAAAACAGAACCAAAGATTTCACTCAATCATTCACTTGCAGAAATGTATTACTAGAGTTAAGTACTAGAATCTAAGTATCAGGCAGATAAAAATCATACCTCTTAAACTTTGTGTTGCTTACAAAACTCAGCTTAAATTTATATGATTTATATGAATCAGGGGTTCCTAATAATAATTTATCAATTAAAAAAAAAAATCATAAAAAGAGACCCCCAAAGACTGAGAAATTAAATAATTCCTGGGATGTTTGATACAGTATAAAAAGCTGTGTGGAAAAGATCCTGCCAGCCTTGAGCAAGCTAGAAACGGAACTGGAAGCAATACAGATGTGTTGCTGTCGTACCTAAGTTCATTATCTCTACCACGAGGCCCTGGTAAAATAACAGGCTTCCTAGCTCACAGGACCAAGGCTTCTCAAAGACCTAGAGTGGGTTCCCATTTAGTGTCTGTGTATGATACTGCATTTCAGCAGATCATTATGTCAGCTTGTTTCTACCAGGGTTTGAGGTTCCACATAGTACAAATATGTCCTCTGTTATTTATATTATTTAGTGACAGAGTGAAATACTTAAAACTGTAGATGAAATGTAAGTAACCTCAAACAAAAGAACATCCTGTTTTTGTCAGCTATTTAGTATAGGGGTACTTTTTTTCTGCTTTTTATTTGTTGCGCACATATTTAAAAGTTAAAGACTTGAAATCCCTTTACAACAGACCGTATCAGCTTTTAAAGAGCATAACCTAATATGATTTATCACTGAAATGCAGATTTATGCACAATTGCAATGGGATAGCTGCTTTTCTCATTCTGTTGTCAGTTAAAGCAGAAAATGAAACATCAACTACAAAATGCAATCTCATGAGCTTTCTCTAATTTATTGGGCTTCTCTTAGCCCATTTTTCATGGAGTACTCAGATGTAAACTGGACTGCGCTTGATGACAAATGGGAATTTATAACATGGAAAGCCAATTAACTATGTACATAAAAAAATTAAAAGATTATGGCTTAAATCCACAAACAGCTAAAGATGTGATTTGTTGAGTAACTTCAATTTTGATCACAGTGTTTAGTAAATCTCAATGTCAATTAATGTAGAAAAGATTTTTGCATTATCAAAACAGGCACTTATACTTTAAAAATACTACTTTCTCCTGAGTAGGATGAAAGTACATGTAGGAGCTCTGCTACAAGTAAAATGAACACTGAAAATCTCCTTGCTGGTGAAATTTTATTTAGATGTAATATGTAATATTTATTTTATTTAGCTGTAATATGATTCTTTTAATTGTAAAAATGTCTTGCTATACTTCTGCCAAAACATAAGGGGGTGCTCAAACTATGTCACAAATACATAAATTAAAATATGGATTTTTTTTTAAACAGCATGCTAATAACCTTGCAGCTCTTCCAATACACACCTATAGTGAAACTTAAATCTTGCACAATATTGTACAATACATGCAATATACTCATCTAAGCATCACCTACCTGACATTCTTTCCTATTTAATTTGAGTATTTGTATAGTGTAGGCTTTTGCAACACCCTTGTCATACATCCTGGACTGTTTTCCTTCAAATCCATTACCTATTATGTCAGGGAAACCTTTCCCCAGCATTATCTTCTGCCTTCCCCTACATATTTTCTAGACTGGCCATTTCCCACAAGACTTAATTTCTTCTGCTGCCTGACACAAACAGACTATCCCTACTTGGTCTGGAGGTTTGTCTCATACATCTGGATACTCCTTATTTATTTCAAATATTAGCTTAGCACAATTATTCATCTCTTACTTAAGCAAGTTACATAGGATGAATCTCAAAGGAGAAGTGATAGCATATTTCAATGTGACTAAGTCTGAAAATCCCTTAACAAATAAATTTATTGCATAGGTTACTTGAAGTTAGCACATCATTATGTCTAGATAGAAGCAGTCTGCAAATTTTAAATAACCTGTATTAGCATCTATGAGTAGGCAGAAAAGAGTGTTTTTCCCTTAGAAGCTAAGAAATCAATTAAGAAGTTAATTGAGGGGGGGTGAGATGCAAAACTCAGACACTACTGGTATGCATTGACCTAACAGACTATCACCTCTTTACACGGGCAAAAGTGAACTATTTAACAAAGCCGTAACTGCAGTAGTTTTTGTGTGCATATGAATTCCTTCTGCTTCTGAAAGAAGTATTTATGGCTATGCTCCAGGAAATTGTTCTTCTGTAATTTCTGAATGTAATATTACTTTTGCAAATTTACACTCTGTTAATTGATAACATATGTTGTAATTTTATCTTCATAACTATTAAACAGCTCGAGAAAAAACACTTTGCTTCTGTAACCACAGCATCCCAGCAACTGTTTTCACATCTCTTGAAAATATTTCTATTGTCTGTGAAAATTTATTTTGCATCATCCTGTTACATGCTAAAGGATATTTACCTTTGGTTTTTGTTTCCTTTGGCACCACCTCTAGAACAATAGGAGTCCATTTCAGGACTGTGGAAGGATTTTAATGTTAACACACTAGGACCATGTCACAATTTTTTATATTGATATTAAGGTGCAGTAAACTCATTACAGGCCATGTGTATTTTTGCCTCTGGAGCCACATGCACAACATGCTACCTCTGAACTGCCAGGTTCATTCATGATGGGAAGCATTTTAACTCAGTCTGGGCTAAAAAGATGACTGAATATCTTCTGTTGGCATACAGGGCTACAAAAAGCAGCAAAGTTTTGATATTATGCAGAAATATTTCTTTCTAAGCCTTTTAACATTACACTCAAAAAAGCAAGGAAATTGTTGTCTTACACAGAGTTGACTTGAGGCAGAAAATTTTTGCATTAATTAAAGTATTAGACCTCTTAATCCAAAAAGATGCTCCTTGTCCCTAACTTGGTAGTCTATATCATCCCAAGGTAAAATTCTCAATGACTAAAAAGACCGCACAATGGCTTGAAAGTCAGGTTCATTTGTCTGGTACACAGTCTCTGAGATGCTTGGGAAACAAATGTATGTCATGGCAACAGCAGGACTTCAGCCCTTTCATGCCAAAGAAAGATGAAAAACATCTTGATGCCATGGAAGAATGGAAAAGTTTGTAATGCTGTGGCTGAGTACTTCACCCCATCAATAAACATTCTTCAGCCCACAATGCCAGCAACATGTACAACAGATAAGAAAATAGAGGACCACTCTTATAGCCAGGAATCACTGAGAGTGCTTGACAGTTCTTATATTTGGCAAACCAGATCAGTGAGGGAACATAAAGTGTAAGCAACATACCAGTGAATGAAGTAAGGAAGGCTCTATTATACTCGATACTTCATCTATGCACTTAGAATATTTCTAACTTGTAATATTAGAGTTTAGATCAATATACTTTCATAGCTAGGGAATAGAGTTTAAAGCTTTTACAGCTTGCTGTTTTCATCATATCATCCAGATAACAATTTCTTTTTTAAACAGCCTGGAGCTAGCAAAGTGAGATTCCTGCTTTTCCATTATTGCTCATTCATTTTGTAATATACAAGGATTCTTATTCACAAGTGTTGTCCACACTAGCTTCAACCTTAATATATGCTGATACTCTGTCACTCAGCCATATTCACTGAGGAGTCTCCATGCTTATAAAGAAGAACTGATATTTTCTGACTTACTTTGCTGAATACTATGCTCTTAAATAAAAAAGTAACATCATTTGGCAGTTATAGTACTCTAGTTTGTGTCTATGTTCAAGACAGTACATTGTGTTTGCTGTGAAGTGAGAACTGCATCACAGACCCATCCAAGAAGTTACCTCTCTAACTATAAGAAAAAAACCACAACAAACAAATAACACATTGCACAACTTCAGATTTACTATGATACATTCCCAAGAATCACCTATTCATTAAAAAATTTCCCAGTTGTGAAGGCACCTGACCCATGAGAAAAACATGATACAGAAAATCTTGTATGTGATATATTTAAATAAGTGCGAAAATAAAGTGAAAAAGACATCATGACTGGAATAGAAAAATCAGGTAACTGCATTGTGGTGCATCTGGTCAAGCATGCAACATATAAAAAAGCTTAAAATCAAAGCAGTAATTTCTGAAACACCATAGATGAGATACAGCACAAGTGACAAGCAAGAGAGCATAACTGAAAGTTTATGAAACATGATGATTGTCAAAGATTTCTGTGTGCACAAGCTGCCGAAATCCCAAGATTTCTGCAGCTACTCTTGCTCAAGGAAGTATTTAAGCATGAAGTGTAATAGTTGTGGTTTTCACTTTTACAGGTAGCACTTTCCATGCAGAAAACATTGCTAATTCTTTACTATAGAAGGGATTTTTACCCTGCCTTTCATAAAGGAACAGGAAAGTAAAAGAGTTTAACGATGCTGTTTTATCACATCTGAGACCCACAGCTATTCTAGAGTGAGCACATTTTAGAGTGAACTATGCATATCTTACAAGAATTTCCAAATAATACAGGTTTTGAAGTGAACCCATAATAGCCCATGAGATTTTTTTAAAAACATTTACTTTCCATATTCTAACATAGAAAGATCAGATGGAGGATGGTTTATTATATAGCCAAAAAACTGCAACTTATTGTGAGCACAAATACAACAGGAAAGCACACTGTACTGGGTTTCTGCCAGATACCTGCATGCTGTTCCAAAATGAAGTGACTACAGAAATCAATGGAATGATAAAATCTAGAGAAGGAGAAAAGTAAATGGGTCAGATTTTCAGAAAGAAACCCAGAGGAGGATGATGATCTATGTCTATTATCGTGCCATGGATCAACCAAGCACAATCAGGAGCAGTCACTGGGTAGCTGATTTACAAAAGTTGTATGTGCACGGGAAAAGAGTCCAAAGCAAGCAGAGAAGAAAAAGGGTATGATTAATCATTTATTTAGCACACAATCAAAACTTCAATCTCACGAAGGACCTGCAGGCAAACACTGTGATTATATAAAACTATGCATAAGAGAAAAAGCTTTGCAATATGAAAGGAGACTCTATTCAGTAATGTAAGTGTGAGCATTCAGAGTCATTTGAGTTGTTCCACCATATTGAAATCACCTAGCAGATATGATAGAGGAAGGAAAGGAAATGTGCATCCTTCTCAAACAGAATATGGAGGCCAGGTGAAATAACCTAGGGTATTTAAAATATCACTAGATGTCCATGCTTATAAGAATTAATCAGAGCTGGAATGTTTCCATTGGCTTCAGTGAAGCCAGGATTTCATGCCAACAATGATGAGAGTCTAAGGGACAGCAGACCAAGCAGAACAGGACAGTCTTTACTTAGGAATCCCAGTGAGTAAAAATTAATAATCTAGGGGGATTGATTCATTTTGTCCCTTTTCCCCTAACTACAGGAAAAACATTGGTGTTCCCATGGTTAAGAACACTGAACCAGAAATTAAAGCCAGACAGTAAGAAACAGTACAAGATGCTCTATTTACTCATCAATTTGGCTGTTCAGCTTCCTCAGATGACAGATAGCTAATGCAGAAATGATAGTCCTTTTGTGAATATAGGAAGGAATGAAGGGAAAGTGATGGCATCATCTGCCTTTTGCATAATTCTTACAGCTTTTCCAAACAAAGACCTTTATTTATGGCAACCTACATTCTGAAGTAGATCTCCAACACCATCACCAAGTGTCTCAACTGTAAAGGTAAAATACTTGGAGTCACAGTGCAGGATCAAAATTAAATCATAGGCAAGCAA
Source organism: Actenoides lindsayi (assembly GCA_025331215.1). Taxonomy (NCBI): domain Eukaryota; kingdom Metazoa; phylum Chordata; class Aves; order Coraciiformes; family Alcedinidae; genus Actenoides; species Actenoides lindsayi. The sequence continues at coordinate 43,302 of WTSP01000154.1, read as the reverse complement.
AAAACAAGGCTAAAAAAACTAGCTGCAAGAGCCAGGATTCCAAATCTTTTGTTCCGTACTGATTGTTTGGCCTCTGCAGTTAAGCACTACAGCTACTTCACATCCTTTTGGCAAGATATAGATTCTTATCAGTCAGTGCAGGGTGCTTCTGTGCACACATAGATGTCTACTTTATGTAATTAACTGGAGCATCACATTTAAATTACATATTGCTGGGAAGTAAACAATCAGAGGGTTACCTGGGTTGAACATCTAGGCTACATCCATATTGTTAAATTAAGAATGTACCAAGGCACATTCCTCAGCACTGAGGCCAACAGGTACAGAACAACCACCTATACTGTAGGAAAGGCTCAAACAAACTGCCTGGTGGATGTATTTTGGCTTCCAAGCAATGCCCACAAATTTCTTGGGAAATAGCTTGTTAGTAAAAGCCAAAATATAATCATGGGCACTTGTAAAAGGTACAGGTTAGTGAAAACCAAGGCCCAAAATTATCCCTAGATATCTTCCAATTTGATAAAAATCCATGCAAGCCACAGTTTTGGTAGATGCAAGCGGTCCAAAGACATTATGGTGAGTGTTCAGGTGTATGAGAGTAATCTGCCTTAACATACCTAACCAGGAACAAAACCATAAAGAGAGAAAAATGCAGCACGAAATTGTGAATAGGATAGGGAGGCATATAAAGGTAAAACCACCTACATGGTCTCTGTGCACCTGTTTGCCACATTAACCCTCATGATAGGATTTATACCATAAGCATAACCTAGACAAACAGCAATATTCCATATCTAGCTTCATGCAAGAATTGAGATTTTGACTGTCCTTCTGTGTTCACAGACATGTATACTAGTATAATAATATTTGCTCAATTCCTTGTAAATGATATTTTCATGTGCAATTATTACAGAAAACTGGAAGAACTTGTATATGGATATGTGTATTTGCAGGAGATTGAAGAAAAAAAATCAAAGATTTGACCAACCAAAAAGATAATTTGAACTAAAATATACCACACAAAACCATTACTTTATCTACATTAAAAATTCTGAATTTCTGGAATATAAACAAGTTCCCTGAGGGGCATCCCTCCTGCATACATTGTGTTTCAAGAGCAAACATTTTTTTGTACTGAATTTCTGACTCATGATTATTCATGTGATGAAACTGAATGTGTAGTTGAAAGCTCATTGGATCTTGCCTAACATCATTAATTCTTTAAAAACTCAATTGCAATAGAATAAGCTAGTTTTGGAAAGAGATTAAATTAATAAAAAACTAAAAACTATTGAACATTCTTATCTTAATTTTGGCTTTTGTCCAGATATTCTAAGAAGCTCACGTGGAAAACAATGTAAATATATACACCATTTTTTAAAACATACAGAAGAAAAGTGATTAAAACATTTATGTGTCTGAAATGACAGAATGAGTTAAGAGATCAAAATGGCCAGAATACAGCTCTCAATTAGCAATTCAGGTAGTTGTAATAACGATTATCCTTTTTTAGCTAATATATACCCTTAGAAAGTGTATATAGGGAACATTTGATATTTCCAAAACCTGTTATAACACAAGCTAAAGAATTCTCACAGGACTATGATAAAATGTAGGTAGGTAATACGCTTATTATGAGCAAAATAAACAGTAAAATTGAGAATTGGTTTGGCTGATTTATTGCAGAAAGAAGGATAAAAATCACAAACTTTTGTATCTTTTACCAAATCCCTCAAGTGGGATGGTCGGACAACATCTACAGACTCAGGTGGCTCCTGAAATCTTCCTTTTGCCTCTAGGAGGGAGGGTTGGATCCGTGGAGTTAATCTTCAGGCAGAAAGCCAACTAACTCGCAGGAGTTCAGTATCTCATTATGCCTCCATGGCTTCAAAGTATGTCTGGAGAAAGAATGTCCATAGGCTCAATGCCAAAGAATCAGACAGGGCCAAGATTTAATGGGTTTCCTCATTTGACTCAGTTTTCCTCAAGATATTTCCTCATATTCTTAGTTTTGGTCTGCTGTGACTGAGTTTGGCTGAAAGGGCAGGCTGCTGATGTATGTCCTTGGCAAGTGGCAGGAGCTTTTGCTTCTCACAGAATGAGCATTATCACTTCTACAAAGCACTAAGTATTTACCAGGTCTTGACCTGTACAAGCATGACCTATTTTTCCAAACATAACTCAATCACAGGCAAGTCAAATATACAGCTTGGCTGAATTATCAGAAATCTAAGTGACACAAATGCAAGAAGATTTAAAGAAAAGTATCTATAAAATTATGTGCACTGTAACGTTTCTTAATTCTCATACAGAAGCAAAATAAACATACTTAAGAGAATAGAAGAGCTAATTGTTGCAGAGGAAGGTGATTTCCAATGGCTAAGGCTATTTCATTTCTTCTAGGTGGCTAGATGCTTCCCTTGAGACTGGTTTGCCATATCCAGCCATAAACCCCCTCTCCCAGATCATGATGCCCTGAAGACGCAGAATGTAAAGGCAGTTTTAAGATAGAAGAAAAATATTTGGCATCATAGAATGGGAGAAAATTGCACAGTCCCATAGTCATAAATGATTTTTTGGGACAAGAAATGCAGTGATGACCTTATTTATGAAAAATATACCTTTAAAAATCATTAGTAATTTGATAGTTTCTGCATATTAGAACTCTTATCCTGTAGTTCATTAGATAGAAGATCACATACTTATGGAGCATCCTTGCTTTGTTGCATGATTATTTTATGCGTAAAACATGACAGCTGCCTCTGGATGTAGAAATGTTGATAAAATGTAAGAAAATTACAATAAATAATCCCTGGCCAATCCTGCTTTTGGCATTGACTTCAGCACAACAGCAGCTCCCAGCCAGCTGACAGGATACATGCCCCTTTCACAATGTTTTTCCTTAGTGTAGTCTTACATGGTAGGATTCATTATGACCCTTATAAGACTATTTTTGAGGGATTGTCAAATAACTCTGTAGAAAAAAAAATATATCTTGGGGGTATCTTAGCAGTATCAGTAAACATTGCATAAAAATCTTTCATTATATATTATCACTATTTAAGACAATGAAAAGGTTGCTGCTGTAAACACACTTCTGTACCAATTCCACACTATGTAATTATCTCTCACAATGTAGTCACTAACAGCAGGAATTAAAAACTGGTATTACAAATTGAATGTCTGCTTTTGGAGATAGAAATAATCCCTTGTAAACAAAGATCAGCAATACATTCCAGATAATACACTGTCTTGCCACAGAATAGCATGACACAAAATATGTTCTTCTTTTAAAGATCTTAAAGTATTTTTTGCTATGATCTTCTTCCAAAGAAGAATTTCCAAAGAGGGTTTTGAGACATGTTTGCATAACAGCCGTATGTTCATGATACACTTATGAGAATTCAACCAACTTATCTGTCCAGGAAACATTTTGTCTATTCCCTGTCAAAGACTTTCTTTCCTGACAAAGCTCAAGTTAACAGCAGAATCAACAAAACCACTAACATAAAGAGCCACTAAGGATAAGAAAACCCAATGCTTTTAAAAATAATAAAGTGACTAAAGAAGCAGGATCTAAGATAAATCAAGGGGATATAATCTATTAGATGTAGTTATGCAAACAATCACATATTTGTAAATTGCTTTACACATCTGTGCAGGTGTCTACATTAAGTGGAGCATTTGGGACAGTTTGAATTGCACCATAGTCCAATCATTTAAACAGATGATGAAAAAGTCAACTTTCCATACTTACTCATTAGCTTGGCAACACCAGCAAGAATGTAAAAAGTGTTTACATTTCAGGAGCTATATGATTTTATGCTTTAATCCCTTGAATTCAACATTAAGGCAGTATCTATCCTTCATCTTCCGCCTGACTCCTAGTTTAAACCATCAGACCCTCTTAGCTGTTGCAGAGCTGGACATGCCAGATGAGTTTATATGAAGCCACAGAATCCTCCTGTTTCTCTCTCACTGAAAAAAAAAACAGGTTGCCAGTACCTTGATGACAAGGTACAGGAAGGTAGTTACCCTTACATTTCCAGGCAAGAAAAGATGGAGTCCATCCTGAGAGCCCAGAACACAGATTGTCTTTCCTCATTTTCTGGGTGATTGTCAGAGATTTGCAGAGCCATCTGTTATATGAAGCAGAACTTCTGCAAACATTTCTTCAAATACTAAGGAAGCTAAAACCTCTTAAAGACAAAATTTAACTACCAGAGTTATCAGTAAAAATGTATTTAAAGAAGTTTAGGGAATCAACTTTTAAAAAAAATATTAAGTGCATAAGTAACTAAATAAATCACAACAAACTGCTTTGGCATCAAGCTTCCTTTCAAGAAGTGTTTTCAGAATTTACTGAGTGTTTTTATTAACTCAAATTAACCTGTGTTCACCTCATTATTATATTTTATGTCTAACATTTTCCTTCCATTTGAAAAATATAAAAGCTTTAAATGTTAATTGCTGTGTCTTATGTTTAGCCCATTTTTAGGGCTAAACTATAGCAGCTGCTCTATCACCTGATGACCCATCCCCAGCAAAGAAGTGGAATCAGGAAAAGGAGAGGAGTCTTATGGGTTGAAGTGAAAACAGATTTAGGACAAGAGAAAACAGCCCCAAGTTGCTCCAAGGAAAGTTTAGACTGGATATTAGGAAGAATTTCTTTACTGAATAGGTTATCAGGCATTGGAATGGCTTGCCAAGGGCAGTGGTGGAGTTCCCATCCCTAGAGGCATATAAGAGTCGTGTAGACGTAATGCTTAGGGATATGGTTTAGTCAAGGACATGTCAGTGTTAGGTTAATGATTGGGCTTGATGATCTTAAAGGTCTTTTTAAATCTAGGGAACTCTGTGATTAATGAGACAGCAAAACTAATACTAATGCCAGCATAAAGTAAAAAAATCTATCCTCAGACCAGAAAATTTATGATGGTCACAATAAACAGGAAGGCAGTCCTCAGGAAGAGGAGCAGAATCAGAAGAAGCCCAAGCAGAAGACAGAAACCAATACTGTATCATCAGCAAACTTCCCCTTTTGTACTGAGTGTGACATTTATGGTCTGGGATACACTTGTAGCTAACTCAAGACAACTGCTCTGGCTGACTGCAAACAGCTAACAACCTGAAGACCATGGCAGGCCTATGATTCTGTCACAGTGAAACCAGGACATGCTGTTAATGACTATTAAAAACACAATCACATCATTTTACAAAAATTAGTTCCTTCCTACCCATTTCAATAGGAAGCTCTGTTCTTGTATGACTATTGTTTCCTTAAGTCACTTATCACCTTCAAGGTACAACTGATCACAAGTACCTAGAACTGAGCACAATGATTAAACATAAATTTCATCAGCATTCTGCTATCACCTACATTATTCTCTGCTTAGGCCACTGAGAGGTCTTCTTTACAGTCTTCTTTGTCAGCTTCTAGTTTACAGGATTTTGACCTAATAGTGAAATCAAGAAACACTCAAGTGTCATTTAACTCAAAAACCATAGGATCTATGAATTATTACAGCAACTCTGCTTCCATTTAACAATGTAAATATAGTAATGACAAAACAAAGGAGTACGGAAATCTCGGTAGAGCAATGACAGGGCAGATTAAGCAAACTCAAAGTCTTCACTAAATTACTCATAAACCACTTGTGAAAAAGTTACTCCTCTTCAAATGAAATTTACCTTATGAATACAATCCTGTTTCTAAGTTTTTGTTGTTAGTAACCTCCAAAATCCTTACCTCCATCAGGACACTGAGGCATGGTGAAATAACAAAGGAACAGGCACTAGAACAGGCTGCCCAGAGAGGTTGTGGAGTCTCCTTCTCTGGAGACTTTCAAGACCCACTTGGATGCATTCCTGTGTGGCCTGTCCTAGGTGATCCTGCTTTGGCAGGGGGGTTGGACTTGATGATCTCCAGAGGTCCCTTCCAACTCCTAACATTCTATGATTCTATGACTCTAAAACTGAAAGAATGAGAAGCAACAGAATTATTGATCTAGAGAACATTTCAGTGAAACATCAAGCCATGAAAAGCTGAAATGAAAACACTGGGATTCTACCATTTTCTTGAAGAGCCATGGGAACCATAGCCATACTTCTTGGCTACACCCATGCAATGGAAAAGAAGAGGAAATTCCCTTAGAAAACAATTTGAGCAAATCTGGAGCAGAACAGGTTTTCTGGACAACGACAGATGTTACATAAAGGATCACTGTGGAAATGACTGCAGTGTCCAGATACTCTTGTCACACCACAGAAAAGGAAGTGTAAGTATGGATAGGACACATAGTTTAATACTTCAGGAATAAGACAATCTTAAAATCTAAAAGTGCTGATTCAGATTCTGTAAAATAGATAGGTCAAGTTTCCATTCATAAGACAGAGAATGCTGCAAATAAGCTAAACAAGGTATAGGTAGCAGTGTTGGCTTATATTTAAATTTTAATATTTGTAATATATTTTGTCCTCTGTAAATATTGAAATTCTTAATTCTCTGCTTCCGTTTCAACTGATTATTGATCTATTAGCTGTCAATACAAAATACATACAAAAAAGTCCAGTTTGGTTTTTTAGAAATTACCACAAGTCCTGAAGTCCATGATTATACAAATGGGATACAGTTCTCACACTGATGGTATCTATCTGACCCAAATAAATACTTTTGACAGAACACAATATCTCTGGAGAGGATGTAAACTATTTCAAACAACAGTTAATCTGTTGCTGTATTTTCATATCCTACTATAAACCAGCAACAATGCAGAGTAAGAGGACAAAAAAGAGGACTTGCAACGGTGTTTATTTACAAAGGGTCTGAGTTTCGTGTATCATAATTAAACCTTTAAGAAAAAAAAAAAAAAAAAAGAAAAAAGGGGACATTACTACATTATTACAATTTAATACATGAACAGTTTTCCAAAGAAATACTTCTAGTATTATTCCTTACCATGTTGGTGAAAAAAATATCCTGTACAAAATAGCAGAAACACTGCAATGATATTGAGGAGCTAGCATGTCACATATTGCTGAACAAAAGAAACCCATAAGGGCTATAGAAACTACAGATATTACAGCATCAAAATGTGTTGACAAGGAGAAGAGAAGCAGAACAGCTATTGAAGAAGCTTATTTCAGTGAAGCTTTCTGCCTCTGTGAGTGTCCCGAGAAGAGCAGGCACACAGAAGACAGTATGTAACTGGAGTCCTAGAATTAATGACAAGATTTAAATACCTATTAAGTATGTATATCTATTCACACAGTGCAGATAATGGTTGCTTGATTGCTGTTAACTTAATAAACTTTTCTACCTGCTAGAAAATGCTGGATAAAAATGCTATTGAATTGTTTGAAATTGATGAAATTCCTCATAATAATATCTGATCCGTGTGTCCAGGATTCTAGAAGGTGAATGGTGGTGAGTCCGATTTATCAAAGCTAGCCAGTTTTTTAGCCTCTTCTGTGAATAAAATGACTTTGAGGATGATATGGTTTTTGTTTTTTAATATGGGAAAGAAGTCAGTTTGTCCTGGGTTCAGCTAGGATAGGGTTAATTTTCACAAGCAGCTGCTGGCCCAAGCAGCTGGAAGGGTCCATAGCTGGGATAAACCAACCAGACAATGGGATACTCAATACAATACTGATGTCATGACCACTATATAACAGAGGTCTGATCCAGGGAGAAGACATGTTTTCAGCATGGGGCTGGAGTAGGGAAAGCCCATCTTGGATTATTTGTAGAGCCTTTCAGTTTGTATCACTCTATATATTATTTTCATTAGTATTATGATTATAACTGTTGCTTTTTTTCTCTCTTTTTGTTGTTCTATTAAACTGTCCTTATCTCAACCCACAGAGTTTCACCTTTTTACTCCCAATTCTCCTTCCCATCCCACAGGGGGAGGGGAAGCAGTGGACAAGCAGCTGCATACCGTTTAGTTGCCAGCAGAGGTTAAACCATGACACAGTCACAGGGAGAATGTTTTCTTACCACTTCAACTATATGAACTACGGACATATTAATGAATTTTATAGCCAGAAGGAATCATTGTCATACAATCTCATCTTTCATCTATAGTTCACCAACAAATGTGAGTCCACAGCCCAGATGTTCTCCTTAGCTGCAGTATTTGAGAAAGTTTATTGCAAAGATGAATTTACTCACCACTGGAAAACTTGTTCCTTTGCTTAACCTATCCATTACTTAAAAAAAAATAATAATCCAGGAGCCATAAAAAAACCACCCTTCTTACCTCTTTTCTATACTTCTCAGTGTCCGTTTAAAATCATTATAATCCACCATGCCATTCTCCTTCCTCTAAAGGAGAATCTAAAAAAACACTAACCTTTTCTCTGCATAGATACTTTTTGATCATTCTATCAGGAAATCTCAACTCTTCTTAGATAAAAGACACCACTTTAACTTGAGGCTTTCTCACAGACCTGTATAAATGAAATATACATGGATTTCTCTTTGAAAACAGTACTCTTCCCCTCTTCAAAATTGGTGCACATCAGTCCTCCATAAAGCAGACATTCATGTCCCTGGTGGTTCTTATATGAGTATGCTGTCCTCAAAGCAAAACAAAACACTCATAGTTCAGCTGTCCTCTCTCCCAAGCTTCACCAGCTCCCACACTTGGAACAGGTCTGTGGTTCTGGTCCAATACAGGTGTATTTACATTGGCAGTTCAGGAGAGTACTTAAATATATTTTCTGATGGCATATATTGTTTCATGTTCAGGAGCAGATTACATGAGCTGGATTTTTTTTGGTGGGGAAATCCCTCATTTCCTCATGCATCAGGGAATTTCCTCACACATTGGGAAGAAAAAGAAATGACACGAAGAAAAGTTCTTTGTTTTTAAAGCTCACCGTTAATTTCATCATTGCAGCAGGAAAACGTATCAGTGAACAAGACCAAAAGATGTATGGCTGATATGTACCTTCACTATTACAGTTTTCAGCTATTATGTAAGTGGATTGAATTACTTAAAAAATAAACGTTTCTTCTTTGCTTTCTGCTGAATTGCTGCTGGGATCATTATCTTTACATTAAAAGTCTATATATGATATTTATCAATACTGTCTTTGTATCCAAGAATAACAAAAACTACAGCCCTCCTCCTTTTGATTTCTGAAGGCATGAGATAAAAAAGTGTGTGCAAACACCCTTCAGAAGATACTTAGTCCTATATACAGGTGTGCTTTTTAACAAGAATAAGCAGGTGTTCTAATGACATTTTTAGTGCAATTCTGCATATTAAAAAGTGTTTGTATCCACACTATAATATCAACTGCACTTAAATACATAATATATTTTGTTATATTTTAGCACGTTAACAGATTTAACTACATCCAAGCTACATATCGACAATATAATGAAAACCTAACATAAGCAATATCTGCCTGCTCACCTAATTCAAAGATACTACTTAGGTCAAATTCTACTTTTCTCAAATGCACTTAAGAATTCCCAATCATGCACATAAATAAAACTAAAATAATAAATACAAATACTTAACAAGTTAAATATGCATCTTGAATTCACATTTGAAAGTTCACCCATAGATTTTAAATAAATTAAATTTAAGTATGTAGTTCTCCAGTCCTATAACAATAAGGCTTTGCATTTTAAAAAGAAATTCATTATGCAACTCAAAACTCTGAGTTGTTGTTTTTTTCCCTTTTCATAAGCATTTATTACCTAGATTATCAAAATCATAACAAGTCTTTTTAAATATCTCTAATCTGTTCATAGACATAGTCTCAAATTATTACTTAAATTAAAAAGTCTTATGGAAAAAAGGCCTCAAAGTTATTGAATTACTCTCAAAATAAGTTGTCCCAGGAAAAGCAGATAATTACCAATGAAATTATTTTAGTAGTAGGATAAAATATCTATTGACTGTGACAAAGACTATGGGATCCATCCACTCAGGGACACAGAGTGCAGCAATTTTTATGACTATGAACTCAGCCTAGTGAAAAGAAATGGTTTACATAATACATAAGCTAATCTTTATGATGCTTATAGCCACACTAATGAAGGCATCACCTCCCAAGCAAAAATACAATTTGCAAAAGTGAGACACATATGTGTTCCCACCTTCTGAAGAGTAGAAAAAGCTTGAAATTTCTGTAGACTTAAAAAGTAAAATAAAGGGAAGCAAAATAATTAAAATACAATAATGTAAAATAAAAACATAAAGTAAAATAAAATTAAAATACATCACACTTGACAAGAGAATGCATTTATTTTTTTGATTTAATGAAAATAGCTATATTTCTCTTAGAATTGCAAAATAAGAAAACACTTTAACACATCTAATTACCTTGCCAAACCTGGAAGTTTTAGAATGTTCTAAGCATAGGAAAATTGTGAAAGAAATTAAAATGAAACAGGTTGCAAAACCCTAGCAACAACAGTAACTACCCAGGTAACTTCTGTAATAATTCTGTACCAAAGCACTACATGTGCATTTATTTATGAAATGTAAACAAGCAGCCAACTTTTTAATCACTTAAAATTGAGTTGTATAATGCATGCACTGCTAGTGAACCCAAACATTCTGAATGCAATTTTAGTTAGCACACAAAATTAACCTTTCATATGAGTGCCTACATTTCCCCTAAAACATTTTTTCTGTCATATTTCACAAGCAATTTGGGCAATGCTTAGTGTTTTAGCCCATCTGAATTATGTATACACCTACACATTCCATAATGTAACTAAAGAATGTTTGCAATTTTCTGGCATGATACAAATTTATTATAAATAATTTTAAAAATCAACCAGCCATACAGAAATAAAACACACTTACTGAAGTTAATCCCACACATACTTTCTTCCACTGTCTCAATACATCAAACAGTAATTATCTTGTATTTAACGTAATAGGATGGAGAATATTTAGCCTGAGAGCATTTAAACTGGTATAGATACATTTCTATGATAGGATTAAAAAAAACAAAATAAAAAAAACCAGTTTTATTCTTTAAAGGTCGCTATGTAATAATTATTTCAGTGTCATTAGCACAAAAGCTACACACCAGAGCCAACTCCATATGGATTTTGACTGAATTAACTGTGTCTTATTGTGAGCTCAAATTAAAATGAAGATTGCTGCTGGTTTGGGGAGAGGGGGCTGTCTGCTTCTTTGCTTTGCAAGAAAAGAGGAGAAAAGTAAAATAAGGAGAAGAGAATATAGTTATCATGTAATATGAATGTTATTAATCTTGATAAGAGATACTTATGTGGTTCCTGTTCCTATGCTTTAATGACTTCCAGTCCCTACATCATTCCACTGATGTAAAGACGAACACTAAGCCTCCAACAAACCATGTGGAAAAAACCAATCCATTTTCCATAAATACTAAAATAGTATGCTAATCGCTGTATTCCTCAGCCTTATGTTAGTAAGTACGTCCAACTTCAGCCTACTTTTTCCTGAAAATGCCACTGACATTAAGATGAATGTTCTCAAATCATGTTTATAAGCCCTATATTGTCTGTGAACTTTTGAGAGAGATTTAACGGTAGAGTGCTAATGAAAAATTTACACAGGATTTTCATTCTGTAAGCTTTTCTACCAGAAACCTCACTCCACATATTTACTGCAAAAGCATAAAGTCTTCCATGGACTTATGGTACTCGTTATAGATAGGCAATTAAAATTGCCCCAAATCTGAAAGATCAGAAAAGTCACTTTAATGAAAAGCATCAGCTTATTTCTTAATATAATGAATGCACTTGTTAAATAATAATCAGTCCATTAACATCTGTATTGGGTCTGGCTGAGATGGAGTTAGTTTTCCCCATAGCACCCCCCCTAGTGCTGTGCTTTGTAGTGGTAGCTAGAAAGTGTTTTGGCTACTGCTGAGCAGGGTTCACACAGCATCGAATTTGTCTCTCCAACATTCCCCCCTTACCAGTAGGCTGAGGGTGGGCAAGACCTTGGAAGGGGACATAGTGGGAACAGCTGACACAAACTGGCCAAAGGGATATTCCATATCATACGGCTAATGGAAGGGTGAGGGGGGGCATTCATTAGTAAATTGTTTGTCTTCCAGAGCAACTGCTACGTGTACTGAAGCCCCACTTTCTGGGAACTGGCTGGACATTATCTGCTGATGGGAAGCAGAGCAACAAAATCCTTTGCTTCCATGTGTGGCCTTTGCCTTTGCTTTGTCAAAGTGCCCTTATCTTGACCCACAAGATTTTTTCCATCTTATTTTCGCCCTGCCCTGTCCTTTTGAGAAGGAGAGTGAATAGAGCAGCTTGGTGGGCACCCAGTGTCCAGCCAAGGTTGACTCAAGACAATGTTTTACAAATACAAACAGAAAATGGTGCAGTTGTGTATTAATTCTATTTGTAGCATTAGCTATGCTATAGGCTTTATACTTTTATGGATCAATAAGCACACTTACGACAAAGTTTTTAGAAAGAAAAGAACTGATACAAAAATGTTCTTTTTCTGTTTTGACTCATATCTAAATAAATATATCATCTGAAAACTGAGTAACATTTTATTTGCATCATACAGGTTACTCTTCTTTATATAATTCTTTCTATAATTCATATATCTACAGAATAACTTTCTTGCCTCCATATCAGTTTGAGTTTTCTCCCAGTAGTGAGATGCTTCAATAAAAAGATGTCAGTGTGGAAGATATGAGAGAGAAAACAACAAACCTGACTGGCACATAATTTGGTTTATCTGTCAACCATTTGATCAGCCTCTATGATGATGACCAAAGGAAAATTTGACAAATTCTACCTCTTCTTACCCAGTTAATAAACATAAGAACTTTTGATGAAGATAGAGAATAACATGCAATGCTTATGTTGTGAAATACTTTAGGTGTGAAAGAAGCAATGAGATCACGCTTGGCTATTCTGTCCAGTAAATCACCAGAATTGTCCTTGAGAATACAAGGACTTTATGAAGAGTAGAGTCCTTGGTGAGTTGGACCTGTGTCCTGGTTTGACTGAGAACAGAACAAATTCTGTACAGTAATTTTACTTTTCAGCTCTGTTCTTCTAACTAACTGCATTTTCTGAAGTTAGCAGTCTGTTCTCACAGACAGTGTCTGTTTCTAACAGTGATAACACCTCATGTTTAGAGTTACTACCAAGGATTGGTATGCAGACCAAGGTCGCTGCTGGATCTTGTGTACCACGTTGGGGGATGTAGAAAAGTAAAAGGATGCATCTGCAGGGAGGAGCGGACAGGACAGGCGATCCTAATCTGACCAACGAGGTATTCCATCCCACATACATCATATTATTTGGCTAGAGCAGAGGGAGCCAAAGGGTCTCTGGGCTCTTCTCCCCTCTGGGACTGCTTTGCCAGCTTTTGCTTGGCTTGGCTCGGGTCCTTTTTCAGTTCCTTCCTCGGAGCGCCCAAGGAGGACTCTGTCCGTTCTGCCTTCGATCCGGTCTGTGTGTTTCTGAACCCAGTACCAGAATCCATCTCCTCAACTCCCGTCTGCTGCGGGGCCCAGTCTGGGACTCCCCCGGTGCTTGGTTCACAGCATCAGTGGTGACGGTGATGTATTTACCATCAGGGGGGTTGGGTTCGATACTGGTCTTGTATATATTTGTATATATTGCATTTTTATTATTATTAATTTCATTTTCATCAAAGCTGTTATCATTTCCTTTTCTAATTGCTAAGTCTCTCTCCCTTATTCCTTT
>WTSP01000154.1:0-17266 GCA_025331215.1 Actenoides lindsayi | reverse complement strand
CGATATCTCTCTTGTACTGAGGTGCCCAAAACTGGACACAGTACTCAAGGTGAGGCCTCACCAGTGCTGAGTACAGGAAGTCAATCACCTCTCTACTTCTGCTGGTCACACTATTTCTAATACAGGCCAGGATGCCATGGATGCCATTGGCCTTCTTTGCCACCTGGGCACACTGCTGGCTCATGTTCATTCACTTGTCAATTAGAACCCTCAGATCCCTCACCATGAGAGAGCTCTCCAACCACACTTCCCCAAGCCTGTAACGTTGCATGGAGTTGTTGCAGTCCAAGTGCAGGACCATGGAGAATGTCAATCTCATAAAAATGACAGTGAAAACCATTGATGGCATACATAGTGTTGTAGTAGCAGTTTTGTAGTATGACACATTCTAAACACACCCAAGGGACCAGCTACAGAGAAACAACATCAGAAAGTCTCCTGTGTCTGAACACATATCCGATTTCCGTCTCTTTGTGCCTTCCATCATCACTCCAAGCATTCCTCCTCTCAACAAAACTCATCTTCCTCACAGATAATCATTTATATATGCAATTCAAATGGTCAGTTTGGAAAAGCCTCCTCTTCCATGTCCATGACACAGCACTGCTGGTTTCAGCATAGCTCACATGTGTTCAGCACTTAACTGGACTGAAATGTAGGCCTTGAACTGTAACTAGCTCTTTCCTCAGCCCTCTTATCTTGCACCTTCTTCTTCCTCTATTTCAATACAGAAAAAATAACACTAATGTCGCATGTATAAACAACATCTGGTTTTCTCCATCAGCTTCAGTAGCACAAATAATACTGTTTTACTTTGTTTGTGCTACAATTACTTTTCCAGACTCACAGTCTCACAAATTAAATACAGCCTGGGAAAAAATTGACTCTTCTTATTAATCTAGTCCAATAGGAACATTTGAATCCTATTTTTTTTTTTTTTTTCTGTCAACGTTTAATATTTTGCTACATTATTATGTGGAAGAACTCAAGAAAGAGCAACACATGATGTTGTCCCCCATGATGCAGTCTGCTGAATGATAGTGGCTCATGTCATTACACGATATTATTAGATGGTTGTCTCTAACATTCAGTGGAAGTCATTCTGGCTCTCATCCAAAATTTAATAGGGACTTTAACCCTCCAGACAAAACTGACTGCTGTTAGCAAGATACAGGCTGCTGGAGATCCTCATAATTTAGACATATAATGTTGTGTAGTCACTTCCAGAAAGTGAAGGTCCTAAGGCTGTTTCTCACTGAAAGAGTGCACAGACAATTAGTATAGAAGGCAGAATGAAGAACACTCAAAGTACCCTTCAGGAAGGCTGTGGATTATACATGGGATTATAGCAGAACGGCAAAAGACCTAACCATCATTACTTGTAAGAAGTCGGTGATGTTATTTAGTAATAATACATAAATTATATTCAGAAAGGGATTCTTTTCCCCATTCTATCTAGTAAATCTTATCATATTGAGAATGAGATAAAACTGATACAAATGCTATACCTAGCTGTGATAATGCCACATTTCTACCTCACTGCTTCACTGTGTCAACAAGTCAGGGCTGGAGACAGTTTCCTCCAAAACCATCCTCTCCAAAGTGATCAGTTATCAGCTTCACTGAGAGTAGAGATGAGCCCCATTCACTACATATTTATGCAATATATCCCTTGTATGAAATGGAGCATCTATTCTCAAGATGATATTCAGTGATGTTTTAACCCTACCATGTCAACCACCATGGGAACAAATCATTCACTCATTCACAAAATATTTTCTTCATAGTCAAGAAGCAGGCTAGCCCTTCAGTTTTTAGAAGCCAGTAAAACACTGTTTCTAGCCTCTCCTAAGGGACCTTATGACTTTGACCACCAAGACAGAATAACAAAATAACAAGACTGTGAATTTTGGCAAACTCCTGGGATGGAGCTGACAGTGAATGGTGCCTCCAGAGAACAAACAGCTTCAGATCAGGGTACTGTGCATTGAAAGGTACATCTATCATAAGCAGATATCTTAAAAAATTGTATCACAGATCTAAGGGCTGTGTAAATATGCTGACAGTTCACTGACTGGTGGAACACAAAAAGAACTAAACTATGTTGTTAAAGGCTATGTAACTGTTTAAGGTTTAGGGGTTCACAGAAGGGTTGTTTTTTTTCATATCAACCTCTATTTAGTCTTTTGTAGAACAGTTTTTTTACTAAAATCAAACATACTCTTTTTTTTTTTTTTATCTTAAACATTGTCTAAAACATAAAAGATGGATCTGATGACATCTCTTTTACTTCCACATTTACTGGAAAACTCCCAAGAGACTAGAAACCCACAAATGAGGGCACTGGGTCTCTAAGACTCCCACCAACACCTGCATGCTCAATACTTGAGGAGAGGTATGCAACAGATTGCAGGGGTCTCCCTGCCTAGTGCACCTGGCCAAACTGGGATATGCCAATCTACTCCAAAGAAAACATTTGCCTTTAACAAGGTCTGACCCAGGTATTCTGGGAATTCAGCATGACTAAGAGGAGTGCTTGAACACTGAAGATTTCCTATAAATCTGCAAAAATACTGCTGTAGTCGTTTTGGAAGAGGTTAGCATACACAGTTTTGCTGGTGGGAATGATGTTTTGTTAGCTTAAGAAAAAAAAATCTATGTAATCCAGAGGTCACATCAGCATCAGACATCTGACAGAAGGGATGATCATCCCTACACAAGGCTCCCTAGAACCCAACCTTCAGGCTAGAAGCTCCTTGAGGCAAAGACAAACTGTCTTTTGTGCTGTGTACAGCACTGAGTGCTCTGAGTTCATCATAAAGCAATAAACCAAATCATTTCTTACATAAAAACCAATAAAGTCACATTCAGTATCACAGCACTGAAGAAAGACATTCTATTGCTACAGCATTATCTGCCTGGAAACCTTTTTTGGCAGCAAAAAAGAAAAATATGAAAATATCACATATTTTGACCTCAAGTTATAGCCAACGTCTTCATTGCACAATATGATAGAGAGATAAGGTGAAGCATTTTAGAGAGACTTCACATTTGACAGCCTAAACCATTGTAAAATTCCTACACAGATGGACAAAATGTAGTGGAGAAGAGCTGAAAATTTTCCTTCTATGAAGTACAGTTTCTCTTCCTTGTGTGTAAATGAGATAAACACAGCTGTCTTTTCACTGCCTTTTTAGCATCATTGACTGTGGTGCTTATCTCATTTCAAGACTGGTATACACAGATGAGCAGCTCAAATTTTGAGCTGCTCCCAACCTTAATTTTTTTTTTTTTTAAATTTTGGATTAGCTAATGCACTAGAGGTCATTTGCAGAAGGAAGAGATATGCCTGTTATCATACATTTTATGCTTATAGAAGATTTTTTTAAACATAAATTCTTAAAAACCTTCAAAGCTCCCATTATCCAAACTGTTTATGGAGTCCAAGATACGGTTTTCTTAGGCCACTTTAGGGTAGGACACAAAACAAATCAAACAAAGGTTGCTTCCTGAAAAATGAATACAGAAAATACATAACATATAAGCAAATATTTTTTGTTTAAAGAGCAAATTGTGTCTCATGGAAATGCAGATATATGAAAAGCATTCTCCAGTTTCCAATAGAATGACTGACACTAATATGTTACCAGTTTATCTTATAAAACCTTTAGGATGCATATCATATGGGTTCTACTACTTTAAACCAAAACCATGTATTTTTCTGACAATACTCACTGCATGGTAAATTCTTTTAAAAAACACTTGGTATTTATCTGCCCCATCAATCATGACCCCAGTGTTAACTAAAATACCTGGTTTTCCTCTCAGTAAAAATCAGGTTTACATATTTACACAACTGCTTCAATACTCAGTACAAAAAGATTTTTTTTTTCTTTTTTTCAGGGCATACAACATTAAAATCACTGATAAAAAAAATAATAATTCTATTAATTGACTCAGAAATGATCACCAGGTAATTGCCTTAGTGGTGTTCCTCCGAATGTGATAAGGTTTTCTAAGAGTTACAGTTACGTCAGAATTAGAAACCATCAAATGTTTCAGATCACTGCATCTTGCAAAAAAAAAGCTGTACTAAAAGCATGATTGTTAATATATATTTCTATAATCAGCACTGGTAGTAAACAACAGATTACCTAACAAAGGTAATGATAAGGTAATTATGATCTGATCCTCAAACAATTGCTGAACTCTCATGTATTAGTACCACAGCTTCTACTTTAAAACATGAAGTTAAAGCTGGACAGGGAATAACCAAGTCACTGGATAGTCTTGAAGAATTTTTCCAAGCATTTCTTTCCTCAAACCCTCACTTGATTATATCTTCTTTTTCCTCTCCACATCAGTACTACCATTTGTTCCCACATAACCAGATCTTTCCCCACTGCGGACAGAGTTATAGCACAGTACAAGGTTGTCCTGGGTCTGGCTAGGATGAGTTATCTTTCTTCAGTACAGAACAAGAGAAAGTCACATCTCAGAAATAGCCAGATCTTTAATTTTAACTCTAGGAGACTGCTTTTAGTGAGCTAGAGGACTTGAAAGCATTTGTTACCTCCAAGATGTGCCACACACTGTATCATGCAAGTGCCTTCCTCCCACATTCCACTTGCAGCACACATGACTCAGAGCCATCCCTGCAGGGATGCATCAGCACTTAGGTAATTTAAAAGTTCTAATTTAACTGTCTTAATGCTTAGACATTGTCAGCTTCAGCCAAATCCCTTCCTCCCAGGATCTCCTGCCACACTCACTGCATCCCTACATGAGGAACTGAATTTTAACCACATCCAAAATCTTGATTTCAGCTTATCTGTAATATTTACATCTCTTGTGATCCAAGTCAGGAGCACTGGAAACAGCATGGTGAGAACCAAAACTTTGCAGTGAGCATATCCACTGGTCATTAAGCACCAATGTTATCAGAAGAAATTCTCCCATTTTCTCCCATTCTCTATGGCAGTGCATTCCAGTTAGATATAGCATTTTTAGCAATAATGAAAATGCCAAATCACAAGGAGATAATATTTATAAGAAATTGGTATGTTTGACACCTTTCACAGTGGGAAGAACAGTGTTAAACCACATGGAAAATTGTTGTTAACCTTATGAAAGACATTGAAGAAAACTTAACAAAGGAAGCATCTTTCTTGGTGGTGTCTTCCTGAAGCCCTATGTAAGAAATTACATATAATTGATTCAGTGAAACTTGATGAAGGTGAAGGTATTGCTAACCTTACTCCTTTTAAAACATTTTGGCATTTCCTCTAGACTCTTCACTATTTTTATCCCCTTCATTTGTCTGTTAGACAAGAACAAGTCCCAGACTTCTCAGTATATTCTCTTACTGTAGAATTATATTCTTGACTTTCCTTTCTTGCCCTCAGTTAAACAGCTGAGAGTCTAATTATAAATATTGACCGATTACATCTGAATGGGCAAATGCAAGTGCATTTACGAGATTTTCCAAATGACCTTAGAGGATCTTGTGAATCAGCATAGAAATCTCTAGTAGACAGCCTACTGCAGCAAGAACAGATTCCTAATGCTTAGATTTCCACATTGCAAAGTAAGAGATGAGTAAATGAGGTTTTGTGTTCAGTTCTGTGAGATCTATCAGATGCCACACTTGAATCCTATTCTGTCTTTAATAGGCATGGTGAAATCAGCAGAGAACACCACCTTTCAAAGTCCAGAATCAGTCCTGGTTCTTCCCCTCTACAGACTTCTATTCCATCAGAGTCCTGGGAAGCTTTTTACAGGGTGAGCTTTTCATCCAGATTTCAAAAAGTTCACAGTGACCGGCAGATATTACTTATATTTTTAATTGTTGACATATCTGAGACTTAAATGGATACTAAGCAGCTTGTCCAAGATCATGTTTGCTAGGAATCATATCAAAGTATGTCAAAGAAGAAATACCTCACCTCCAGCAAGTAATAAGAAACACAGTCCTTTTCCTGAGTATGATTTATGAGTACCTGATCAATGACAAATGCAGAGTGGTCTTTTAAGAAACAGAAGTACATTTGGTTGTTTTACTTGTTTTGACTTGGAATGGGGAGTACAGAATGGAAGGAAGAAAGAAGTTAGTCTTCCTCAGCAGAAAACTGCTTGTCTACTGTAACAAACATAAGATTTTATTACAATCTAATGGCTCATATGAAGTAAGTCTCAGTCCAGTTGCCAGTGAACAGAAACTCAATTTTCCAAGCCTCTCCCATCATGGCAATGTTTGGGTTTTTTTCTCTCTTCAGTTTGTGAACTTAAATAATTGGTCCCAGCCTGCAGAACTGAAATTAATTTCATAAAGATGTATTTCAGTCACTATCTGTAATTGCAGCACTTTAATCTATGAGGTTGTGTAACAACATAATTTTCTACCTTGAGAAGAAATAGAGTAGGAAATAAGTTTACCAGGGATCTTTCTTCACCAATAAGTAAGTAGTGATTACATCAGGAATATCAGCTCCAAATGCAGGGTCAGAGTTTTACATCACAGTTATAATGTATCTCATAATGGAAGAATAATCTTATTTTTTGAACAGTAGAGGTTAATAAAATTCTTCTTTTCATTTCATTTCCAAAATTATCCAATTTGTGACAAAAAATAAGTATTTTTCTATGCTGTAACTTTGCTAGAAATGTCTTCATAAATATCCATGCTTAATGTACTGTACAGAAGAAAAACAGTATCAGCAATATCTTTATGGTAGCACAAAAAGTTCTGTAGCCATTATGGGTTTCCAGTATACAATCATAAGAAAAATTACATTCAGGATTTTGTGAGAACAGCCAAAAATACTAACAAATCCTCCTTACTTTTATAGTAGTATCTATTAACACACACTTCAATGATGGCCATATGAATAAAGCACGTCTTTAAATGCTTTCTTTCCATCAAGGTATTTAAATGTAGATGAAAGAAAAGTGCTCCTAAGAGCCTGAATATCACTTTTAAATTATTGGTAACTCTTTCAAGGCCTGAGTTAGAAACACAAAATGCCACTTAGAAACTTCACAAATAAAACTGATAGGGTTATTACTGTTACAAAGGCTAACATGTACATAAATAAAAATATTATCAACATCAGCAGACAACAGGCAAACAAGGCAGTCCTCAGTCCAAAATATAATTAATAGGAAAGGAGAGCATAGCCATGATGAACACTTAAGCTATAAAGAACATTCCAGCACTCACCACTGGCATTTCTTTCTTATTAGTTAAATGTCTGATTCTGTTACGTTGACTACAACAAGGAACATTTTATCCGTATGGAAGCTAAGTTCAAATGACTTGACTGGAGCACATATGTGGATCCATATTTTCATTCACTAGATCAATCATTCTTTAATTTCAATATTACATTCTTTGGCATTCAAAACTAATCACTTAAAGCTTCTAAAATCATACATTTGGCTTGAAATAATTACAGGATTTAAAATAACACCTTTTTTTGAATAGCCTCATTTAAGCTATTTGCAAAAACAATAAAGGATGAAAATTTCTATGAATGTAAGTTGAAGATATTATGCAACAATGTGGGTTTTGAAAACAAAAGGCTTTTTAAAACCACCAATATTTTGAACTGGTTACAGTACCTGCAAACACTATGCTATATCAGTATGATATGATACCACTTATGACACTTTAGTATGTCCTGAAGACTGTAAATGAAGTTAGGGAGAATCAGCAGCTCTACAAATTTCAAAGCAATCAGACAAATGAAAATTTGCAGGACAGATTCCTTCATATTTTGGGGGAAAAAAAAAAAATAATAAAAAAAAATGTATTACAAAACAAATCCCCCGAAGCCCACAGAAACCAAACAAATAAAAAAACCCAAAACCAAACCAAACCAAAACACACAAAAACCCCCAAACCCAAGCAGTTATTCCATATACCTCAAGGTTTAAAATAGAATAAATGCTTTATTCTGTTTATGTCTAACCATAATATAAATTTAAATGCTTTAAATTTCTATTGCCCGTTATGGTAACTATAGAGAACAGAATTCTGCTTGTCTTGAAGGAAATATCAGTAACCTATTTACTGATCAGCGGTTGCTTTGCTCAGTAGATCTCAAAAGTTTTCTCAACCCTGCCAAGAGTTACATAACTTTTATTCTACAGAGCCAGTCTGAATATTATAGTGATAATTACAGATAGTTTCAGTACTCATTTAAAATATTAAACTATGTACATTAGAATTTAAATTTTCCTGGAGAAAAAGACCAGGAACTGTTGCTTGTTTGTTCTTTTAAAGATGCTGTTTGTGGACACAAAAGAGATGCAATTACATTTAATAGAAAATACACAGATTTTTACAGCAGAAAACTAGGTAAGAGTAGGTTTCTAATTCCAGTCTCTGACAATATAATATCTTTTAATAAATAATAGATAAATTAAATCTATAGATTTTTGCCAAAAGCAAATGTTAAAATACCAATTATCTGACATGAAGCTGTATTTAAAATTGCATCATCTTGTTTACACCAAGATCAATACCATTTAATATATTAAACAGATTAGGTGCTGTCAATATACTTACAGTTAAATTACTAGTACAATAACATATTTTGTTTGTGACTATGATATCATCTGGTGAAAGTCTTTAATATGATTAATTCCTTAGATTGATTATTGACAAAAATTGATAGACTACATCTTTTCAGTACATTTCCATTCAGCAGTCCAAGAATTGGGATCTGATCAATCATTTCATGCTCTCTTCAAATTCAGGCAACAAATATTTTGTGCCTATTGCTCATACAAGATTAATTAACATCATCTTAGCACATAAGCATTCCTCTTTGTATTCTATCCTCATTCATAAAAATATAAATTTGCTCTGTAACTTTTAAAATGGATCTGTTTTTCACTGTTGCAGAATGGGGCAAAAAACAAACATACTGTCCAAGATAAATTCACATTTTTGTGCTGAAGCAGGAGTCAAAACTTTTGTTTATGTACAACTTTGAAATACTTCCTGGTGTTTAAAGTAATTGCTGTTTTCTAAAACAAGTAAGCAAAAATCTAGTACTAAAGTCTCTGAATGTATTCAAGAAAGACCACATAAACAAAAAGAGTATTACAACCTTTCAAAATAAATGGGAAATATACATGACCTCCTCATGTGTGTAAAATCCAGTCACGGGCTGATCAGTCACAGGCTGATTCCAGGCACAGTCACACATTTTAAATGCTCTCCTGGAAAACTCCATGATACAGATCTCTACACCACCAGAGAGTTGACCTAGGCTCTGGCAAAAGCCTTTTTTTTTTTTATGGTGGTTCATGGCAAAATTTTGAAACTTTGGGTGATTCTGCTGACTTAACTTTAGACATCTCCAATATCAATTCCCACATAAACTGGTCATTCTACACCCTTTTTCATGTCGAGGGAAAGAAAAAGATACAATACAACTGAGCTGTTTTGTATATAAAAATGAGGTGAAGTTTATTCAACTAGTACCTACTCTTTCTAGTGACTTCAATGGGCACTTAAGATTAAGAAGCTAAGACCTGCACCTAATCTGATTAATCCTCCCTTTCAACCCTCAAGAGGAGCCAATCATACATCGACAACTAAATAAGTAAGGAACAAAAGAGTGTGAACTAGTTTTCACATGTCTCAGCTTTATTTATTAGAAAGATATCAAAACATTATTTTATGCATATTATAAAAAACCTTTTACTTTCAGTATAATTCTCTTTAAGTGCCTTTATTATGGCACATGGAGTTGTAACGAATATTAATACAACTTTCAAGCACTTTACAAATATGTCCATTTTCTAGACAACTTCAGCATTTTCAAAGTAAGTGATCAAAAGTCAATTACCTAAATGCATGAAGAAGCACTGATTTTTTGTGACACTAACAATATATGGTAGGTGTTCCCACTTTTTGAAAACATGTCGTTCACTTAGAAAATAAATTTTAGGGACCTGGATTTGAATACCTCTGATCTACTTCCTAAAAAAGAGACCTGGGTGCCTGACAAACTGCCTTTGATTATCTGGCAGGATTAGTAGGCTTTATTTTCCATTGAAATTAGACTCTTCTCTTGTCTACAACAAAAAGAAAAATTAAATGATGTATTTGTTCAGGTCAGATTACAAATCAACCAAAGCACCTGAATATTGTCACAAAAATAAATGTGAGTCCTCACAAAGAACTTCACACAAGAAAACAGACAGATTAGGAGACACCTAAGGAATTACTACACAGCGAAACACTGCATCGAGAGTTGTGTCGTAACTGAAAGATAATAAATCAGCAGATAACAAAAATATTTTTTGAAATTGCTATAGACAGGGTCTAGATAGTAATACTTCAGTCTTACTGCAGGTTACAAACCACTCTCTAATGAAGCAGAAAGTAATTTTCCAGAAGATTCTAAATTTAAAATATTTTTCTCAGCAGTTTTTCATGTGTCAACTGATGTTGCTTTTGTTTTCATTTAGAATGAAAGCAAGGTTTAAAATGTCAGAATTTTCTCTCAAAGAGTTATTTCAAATTTTAGTAAGATTTGGTATGAGATAAAAATAAATGTAAACACTGAACTAACATCTTCTTTTACTGAGCTAAAAGGCACAAGTTAAAATTGGGTCTTTTGGATTTAATTTTATTAGCTTGGGCTGTTTCTTAATATATACTGAGGACATAGAGAGAATCTTGTCTTAAAGGATGAAAAACAATTAGGATTTGAATCCACTATTTTGGAATGTTTTTCTGTTGTTGCAGAGAACTGGGAGGTTTTGTGTTAATCAATGATTCTCATGACAATATAAAATAAATATTTATGTAATGCTTTTTTGTTTATTATGATTTTTTGACCCATGATGATTAATTCTCCTGTTTCCACCACACCTTTTTTTTTTTTTTTTTTTTGCTTCATCATCATGTTCCCCTTCTCTAATCTTATTTTCTTGACATGTTATTGCAAATGGAAATGTACCCATCTCTTCACTGTTATACTTCAACCTCTTTACTTGAAAAACAAATTTTGGTTTTTGCCTTTTAATTATTTTTATTTTCTCAGATAATCAGTTTCATTTTTCTGTGCACTTAGCTGTTGTTTTGTTATAGTTCTTGTTATAGCTGTATGTTTGAAAGGAATAGTCTAAAAATAATTTTTCATTATCTACTGCAACATGGAAAGAAGCATGCATAGTTATTTCTTCAAGTACCATATTTGGCAAATTTTTGCTAATTTAATGGGCAATACAGATTCTCAGCATAACCTGCTTTGTACATTGTCAGTTGACAAGGTGGTCCTAATATTACTACTAATTCATGATCTCACTGACATACAGTCAGAGGTTTCTCAAAGCAAACATTAGTGTAATGAAGCAATACCACAAGATAGTAGCATTCTAGTACCTCACAAAAGCCATGTGAAAAACAAGGATTTATGAAAAGTGTATTTTGATGTGAAATTCAAGTTTTCCTTGAAAGCATGGAGAATAAATGTCTCTGTTTTAATTCTGTTACCACTACCTGTTTACCTGCTGGCATTTATTTAATATCACAGTGAGAATTCTGAGAATCATTTTCATAAGGCAAGGTATCATGAAGAGCTTTTACTTCATTATATAGTGCCTCCTTCAGAATCAAATTTGTGAAGCACTACTCCATCTGTGATAGATTTTCAATCCCTTCCAAAAAGCAAGATAGGTCACACATTCTCAGAAACTGCCCTGTAAAATCATTGCTTCCTGGCAGGCACACACAGCTTTGGGAAGGCACATGAGCAATGTTCTCCAGAAACATGGAACATTTTTCCAACTGTGACTAAGATCAAAATTTAAGATACATTTTGAAATACACATTAAGAAACAAAAATATCCCCTTTCAAGTTGCTTAATCTTAGGTTTCAGTAATTTTAAATTAAAATCCATCCTGAAGAAAAGACAAAGCAATTACATATCTGAATGTATTTTCAAACACCTTACATAAAGTTAAGAGGTAAAAATAACATAACTTTCACTGGCAGAAATCTTTTTTTCATCATTGTTGCTTTGTTTCACCAGCCATGACCAACAATATTACTACCTAATTTTAATGCTGGAGACAGGACTGTGTCCTTTCTTTGTTTAGATACAGTATGGTTCATTGTTGAAAACATGAAAAATCATTCATGAATCTTACCCAGTGACGTCCAGCCCTCCTAGTATGAAATAGATGATAAACTAAAGTATGAAGTACCATATTTTGATTTGGTGTGTTAGTCTTGTTTTTCATGAGAACTGGAATTCAAACTGACTTCAGTTCTCTACAATAATGACCATTCTATTGAAATTCACAGCACTGTACTTAGATAAAAGTTAATCATCCAAAAAGCAGTGAAATGTGCATTCAGAAGCTGTAATGAGATTTTTATTTTTTTTTTTCTGATGGAAAGCAACACAGGTATATCTTTTCAATAGTATATTAACTTCTTAACGATAAAAGCTTTTCCTTTTCAAGGGTCCGTGAGATTTCGTATAAGAAATTACAGAAGACATAACATTGCAGAATAGCTCTTATTAGCTATTGTGTACTCCCAGTTCATTTCCCCTTCTACACCTCTGCTTTCTAATCTTGTCTTTCTACTTTCTTCTTTTAGAAGGACATTAGAAAGGTAACCAGAGTTTTTATGCAGAAGAGGAATAACACAGCCTATATATAAGCAGAATTACCTTTAATGAGATTGCATGTCAAGGTTTTTCCTGAAATATAACTAGGTGTTTAAGATTTTAATGTTCCAGGCCTTTGAAACTAGATTCTTCTTAAAAAAAAAAAAAAAAAAGACTAGATCTCAGAATTTATTTGACCTGAAGAGTTAGGAGGCAAATGACAATACTAATTATTATTAGGTCAGTAATGTTGAGCTAGAAAATTATTTCAGAGTTGCCAATGATTACTCAATTAGTATATATTCTGTCATTGACTTTTCATATTTTACAAAGTCTGTGGTTTCTATTTTTAGGGATTTATTATTAACAACTGAGACTCTTTTGAGCTTTCTTTACTGTACAGGAATAAAGATGTTGCGTTGTGACTTCTTGCCTACAACATAAAATTCATATCATTCAGGATGTTTTAAAAATTAAGGAACGCAGGAGGGCTTTTTTCCAGTTACTGATTTATCTACCTTGCTGACTGAAGATCAGGTGGGAAGGCAAAGAGTTTCTGAAGGTGAAAGATAATGATGAGGTAAGTACCTTTGAGAAATGATTTTTAAATTTAATTTTTTTTTACTTCTTTAAAAACAGTAAGCCTAATAAGAAAGAAGACAGGTCTACAACCTATTGAAGTTTCTCAACATCTCTAGTTCCTTGAAACAAGTTGTTTCTTCTTGTTCCTTTCCACCTGATATGGGAGACAGTATTTAAAGCCTCTGACAGAATCCATATTGATTTCCTTTTAAGGATGGACTAGAAGTATTCGAGCCTTGAGCACAACAATTGCCATTTTTCTGTAGAATACTTTAAAAGAAAGAAAAACCCGTTGTATCTCTACTAGTTGATTACAACATCAGTGAGTAATAGCCCAAAAATCCTTCCCAACACTAAAAACTGAATGCAACAGGACACTCCCTTTGGTCATGCCACTTAACTTTGTTTTACTAGCACAGATCTATCTCAATATTAACAATCATAGAATCATAGAATGCCTTGTGTTGGAAGGGACCTCTAAAGGTCATCTAGTCCAGCCTCCCTGTAGTAAGCAGGGACATACTCAACTAGATCGGGTTGCTCAAAGCCTCATCAAGCCTGACCATGAATGTCTCCAGGAATGGGACCTCCACTACCTCCCCAGGCAACCTGCTCCAGTGTTCCGCCACCCTCATAGTAAAGAATTTCTTCCTAGTGTCCAATCTTAATCTACCGTTTTCTAGCTTAAAACCATTGCCCCTCATTCTGTTGAGACATGCCCTTGTAAACAGACCCTCTCTAGCTTTCTTGTAGACTCCCTCTAGGTATTTTAAGGCTGCTAGATGATCTCCCCTTCTCTCCAGGCTGAAAAGCCAAAAGTCCTTCATCCTGTCCTCATAGGAGAGGTCATCCAGCCCTCTGATCGTTTTTGTGGCCCTCCTCTGTACCCTCTCCAACAGGTTTGTGTCCTTCCTGTGTTGAGGGCTCCAGATCTGGACACCGTACTCCAGGTGTGGTCTCACCAGATAAGAGTAGAGTGGCAGAATCACCTCTCTCAATCTGCTGGCCATGCTTCTTCTGATGCAGCCCAGGATGCAATTGTTGATCTTGACAAATGCTGGGATATTTATGCCCTTGATGTCATGGATTACTTGTTCAGTAGCTGAAGTAATTACCAATACCTACTTACGGAATGCTTGTATACTTCCCTCTTTAAAGCCTGTGAGTCTTGTTCTACTGTTGCTTGAGTTTCATCTTACCAAACATTTTATGTCATGTTGTATATGTAGGGGTTCAGAAATCCTCATTGTGAAAACACTGAATGAGGTTGTTTTTTTTTTAAGAACCTGGGCCATTCATTGACTAAAATGGAGATATTCCTCTGTTTTTAATTATCATTGGTGAGATAGCATTATATTAATAACGTCTACCTGCTGTATAACAATAATTGCCATTTTTCTCAATATACTTATTAGGGATATTTCTATCTAGGTAAAAGGTTGAGACAGAAATGCAATTTAGTGGTTAATCATCTGGTTTGAAATAATTCCAACTCCCTGGAAACACAGATCACTGCAAAGCAGCCTCAGATCTCAGGCTTTCAAAGCAGTCAAACTTAATACCATGCAATTTACTGTGTAGTAATAATAAGACTAGTATATAAAAATGAGGTTCAATCTGCTTTGCAGGGTTACTGAAGCTCCAGTGACAGTATCCATAGGAGAAATCTTAAGCACTCATATGGTCCACACTAAAGATTGTGCATGCGTCATGCAAGTAACTATGCAGCATAGGTATGAATAAATTTAGAAGTATGACAGGCACAAAGTTATTAATACATTTTAGGTCAAATTTTCCAAATGATTCTGTGTAATAATTTGAAATCAAACACAGACTTCAGAATCAACTCATCATGATATAAGAATAAACAGATTCAGAAAGGAACTATCAGAAGCAAATGTCTACAGTCAAGCTCTTAAACATCTGAAGTTTTTTGACTGGCTGGTATCACAGCAGGAATATCACTCTAGAGCAGAGACTCTAGAGTGATCCTGTAAGCCAATTTTAAGCTATATCTTTATTCTTACATTATATTTTTACGTAATAAATATCATTATTTCCCCCACTAGAAAGGAATTTTGCAGATTTCCAGTTTCACATGGAACTTATTTGCTGTTACAACCTTTTTCAGTTTTTTTTCCTTCTTGCTTTTTGCTTAATCTCATAAAATTTAAGTCATATGAAAATGAACCTAGCAGTGAGAAGTGCTAGTACCAGCCTACCCACAGACTACCTACAGACTCCAGCACTGGCTCCTTTCCCTCTCTCACCTACAGGGGTTCCCAGTGCTGTAGACAAGCTCAATGCCTATCTCATTTCTATCAATGCTATCTCAGTTTTTAAATGCACAGAGAAAAATCTGGAATATCCTAGTGTGATTCAGGAAAGTGAAGCGAGTTGCCTAGTAGCCAAAAACCTCTCTCTGAATTGACGCTAAAGAACACTGAAGAAAACAACACATCTTGACAAAAAATTTTTTCATTATTTTGGAGCTTGTTTGACAATGGAATATAAACTTCCAAACACAAAGGCATAGAGTCTGTGCTATTTTAAAACAGTATCAGAGCTCTAGAGATTTGACTATACTGATATTCCTTAATGATAAATCACACATACCCAAAATTACTATTCAGATTTTGTTGGAAGATACCATGCTTCACTTTCTTTGTGGTATTTTGGTATATGGGAATATAAACATGACTGTGTTTAAAGGTAGCTCTGTGTTTTAAAGACTGCAAGTAATCCATGGACAAAGTTATTAGGTCACTAAAAATATCTGAAACTTTTCTCTAAGATCATAAATGCATTTCTGTTAATATTTTTTTTTATGTAGAGCATTGTCATACTTGCCTAAAGTCTTCAGTACACTGATGTAGCATGTATCAATATATTTTTCTTCTAGCATAGTTAAATTATGGTAGTTATACACCATTGTCATATCAGGTGTTTACAGCTGTTGTGCCAAAACACAGTCTTAGTCCATAAATTGAGAAATTTTAAAACCTGTGCAACAATTGGGCACTCAGACTTAGACTGTATTAAATATTAAAATAGATAAGCACATTGTTCAAAAATGTGCTTCTTTTAATAAACAGAAAGAAAGCAAAGAAATAAAAAATTGTCTTGCATTTGATATCATCATGTAAAATCAAAATTAGTACCTGCTGCCAACAGTATCTCCTTGAACCTAGACAATACACTGCTTTATTTGTTGGAGAGGTGTTGTAGAGCTATATACAGCAGAAAAAGAATGTGTGCATGATGTCCTCTGTTTCAGTAAAAGTCAAACAGTAAGATAATAAAATAATGAGAAAATTATTTATTTATCAATATAATCCTAAATCAGTCAGAAAGAGTATTAGTGTTGTTAGGTACAAATGTATATCTATAGACCAGTCATATAACTAAGAATTTATCAAGTAACACATAAATCTGAGTGAATTATATTGAATAAACTGTTCTAAATACTGTAGCTACCATGTAACAAAAAAAATATTCCTAAATAGTTATTCAAAAAATACATTGATGTTACTATCTGTTCACATTATTAACTAAGAAATCAAGCAAAGAGAGGCAAATTCCATCTGAACATACTTTCCATTCATTGTACAGTCTGGGTAAATTCCGTGTATTTACGTTGCAAATAAGCATCTAAATTATTTAATGATGTATAAATTATTTGATTTGGTGATTTCTGTTCTATTTCCTTTATATTACACTGGAACAGGAAATTACATAAGGCAATTGCCTAGGACAGAATTTCATCCTGTGTGTCATTTACTTATGTCCTCAGATTATTAAACTAAAAAGAGTGCAAACATTTTCATCTCTTTAGAAACTGCAAATTTCTGCATATTTCCATCTGAGTTATCTCAAATCACTTCTTTTCTGTAATATCTTGAATGCTGAATCAACATCATGCAGTGCTGAGAGAGACATAGTAGATTTAGACCCCCCAAAAAAACTCTGAATATTTTATTAAAACTTGCCACTTCTATAAACATTTTTTACAAATAAAAAATGCTGGAAGACTTGCTACAGGGAC